>CAAKHC010014354.1:0-14831 GCA_901007825.1 Macroramphosus scolopax | reverse complement strand
GGTTTTCCCCCCCCCCCCCCCCCCCCTGCAGACACAGTTAGACTGATTGGTCGCCAGGGAGCGATGGGAGCGAGCTCAGTTCTCACCATTTAATGTGGAGATACAAACACCAGGGTCTCTCTCCCTCTTCTCCCTTTGTCTTCCTCACCCGCTCATCCGCATTGCACTTCCTGCCGGTCTCCTACTTTTCTCTCCTTGTTTGTCGTTCTCTCTCTTCTCTGTTCTAATGTCGTCACCGCTTTGCAATTCTGCTTCCCTCTGTCCTTCCTTCTCATCTTCATCTCTTTTCTTCCTTTCTCGTCCTTTATAAGCGACATTTGGCACAATATAAACGTCTCAAACCTGGACGGTTTGACCTTTTCAGCAGCGGATTCGACTCCGTATAAACTTCGCTAATGGACGACGGACTCCGAGGAAGTACGTCTCTCTGTGTTTGCACATGTTAACAGCGCTTTCAATTAGAGGGTTTAATGAGATTCGAGGGGCGTAATTGAACGTTTTGACTCTCGTCGCTCGACATCCGCAGCTCTCAATCGCCGCAATCGGCAGAGCAAACACAGCGGTTCCTTTTTTATCTGCCTGGTGCGAGTGTTTTCACAAGATAAGTGAGGCAAGAGTCAAACAAAATAAACACTTCTGATACTGAATAGCTGCAGAGCAACATACAGCCAAAGGTACATGCACCAATACATTTCAATATTTATATACCACAAATAAAAGTGTGCATGCATGCATGTTTCTCTGAGTGCATTCACAGTGTGTATATACTGTTTGGATGTACACACACAATCACACAAATGGACAGAAATGTGTGTGCATGTGCCAGCATGTGTCCACAAACACCTCCATATTAAGAAATGTGACAAAAAAAAAAAGCTCCCTCCTGCTTTTGGCTCCTCTGCCCATTGATTGGTGCCAGAGGCTCGGCGATAAATCTCCAGAGTCCGAAAACAAAAAAGAAGATTGCGGTCGACCACCTGGGTGCAAAACACAAACCGGTGGGCCCTAATCAATTGCTTCAATATCACTCCCGCTTTTCATGGGAATGGGAAGAATGAAACATGGGGCGAGTGCTTGTGTCAGCATGTGATGAAACGTCTTGTGGGGAAAGTCCGTCTGCAGCCTGTATGTATGTGTGTGCATCTTGTGTGTGCAGCCTGTGTGCTGCCCTGCTGTGTGTGTGTGTGTGAGTGTGTGTGTGAGTGTGTGCTTGTGGCTCAGAGCTGTTTATGATGAGGCCGTCTCGCCTGTATTGCTCACACCGGTTAGAAGCTGCTGAGGTGTGTTTGTTGTTTTTTATTGGTTCACACTGAGTGGAGCAACTCCGTCCTTACTTCATGAGACATGCGTAACACACACACACACACACATGCAGAAGACGCCTCCCTGCAATTAGCTTCTCCTCTGGTGTCATCATAAGCCACTGTAAACGAACGTAATCCCGGTTCTTAACCTCCCGCGCAGATCCGCCCATACAGACAGCTGTTAGCTTTGCATTTGAATTCCGGCATTAAAGAAGCGGAGCCGTGTACATACGGATGAGCTCCGCCGAGACATACCATGCAAATACTGTCAGTTGTTTTAGGATAATAAAAAATCCAATTTACTTCGCTGGAAAATGCAAAAAAAAAAACCCAACAGATTAGTTGTAAACTGTCAACCAGCCTTCATGGATGTTTCAGTTTAACATGTAAATGCTACATATTTGCTTTCTTTGAACATATACATCGTTCTTCATGCAACGTTTGCACACCCATCCTGTGTGTCTACAGGGACGTCCTATGAATTGCTTCCGATGTCTTTGATGTGCATGGCTTGGGGGGTGGGGGGGTGGGGGGGGGGAGTGGGAAGGAGAGAGGTGGTGCATTAAGGCGAAGCTAATTTGTTTGTGATTGGCATTGATTAAGTCGGTCCCAGGAGAGCTGCGGAGATACGGGGGGACGGAGCTGTCGCTGCGTTTCCCCCCCGAGAAATTTACTGCAAACCGGATAATTACTGTATTCTTAAAAAAACACTAGCTTGTTATAAATATTCTACTCTGACACGGTATTGTCTTTGTTTGTGATCCATCTGCAGAAACGACACAAATCGAACCAGCACGACTGAAATGCTGTCGCCAGTTTCGTAGTTTGGACTTTACATGCAGGCGAACCCTAGAAAACCGTTTCTGCATGCACGACATGTCACGTGATCGCACATTCATCTGGCGTGTGCTTTGATTGATGGAGTGTTTGCACTGTCGACGGCCCTTTGCCGGCCCAGGATGTTTGAACTTAACGCAAAAGCGGTCAATTCAATTGCTAACACATTTCCTGGATAGCGCGGTGTCGATACCGCAGCCTGTATTAGTCGACACATGCGACCAACATGATGGCGTAAGGAACTATTTTCTGGTACTGCGTGAGTCTTCTAAAGGAGGATGGGAGATGAGATGATTCCTGGTCGTCTGCATCGCTGTTCTCCGTTCTCTTAATGAAGCAAACGGCTGCTCATGTCACGACCTTTGCTTTCAAACATCTCGCTCATGTGCATTAAACCGTTGATTTCATCACCTTCGTCGTCCGTCCCCGTCGTCTCTCCCGTCGCGGCTGCAGTCTGTCGAGACATCTTCCGCCCGTGTAGCCTCACGTTCTTGTTTACACTGCGCATTGCGCTGCGCTTGCATCGCCCCGTCTGCACATGTTGAGGCAAGACGAGTAACTGCTGATGCAAACGTAAAGACCGAGCTGGGGGAAGCTCGCGCGCGTGGATGAGCGCAGCAACAGTGATGCAACTTCCCCCATGTTGAACTTGGTTGCTATGACGCCATGGTGGTGGCGGCACTTCATCCTCACACAAACACACACACACACACACACACACCGATCCGTCCACAGCTCCAAAGATCCTTGACGGAGCAAAGCGTCTTTTAATGTTATGGTCTTGTTAATCTGTCTGACGTGACAGCCGCAGTAATGCCTCGTCCCTGGAGTGCTGTGTGTGGTTAAAATACTGGATAAAGAGAAGTGCAAAGGGGGGGGGGGGCAAATAATGTACACAAGACCCCCGAGACAAGTCGGGGGCCCCACTGGTTTATCCCACGCACATGAACACACATCCATCCTGACAATGCATTCATTGCAGACATCACATTAACCCTGTTCCCCTCCGGACCTTCACCACGAGCAGCCCCCTCCTCCTCCTCCTCCTCCCCATGCTTCCTTGATCTGTCTTTACCACGACGGGTTGCAAGGGGCCTCTGTTCATGCAGACTTTCGGGGGGGGGATCATGTACCAAAACCATGTAAAAAGAAAAAAAGCTTCTCATTACAGCTTTGTACGTGGAACTGAAGGGCCCCAGCTGGGTTACCAACACGCTACTAATCAGGACGCAGCGTAAGACGAGGTGGCGAAAACACCGGGAATAAAAGGGTCGAGGGACGGCGGGTTGACGGAGGGAGCGAGAGCCACAAAGACGGAGGAGCAGAGGTTAAACATGATAAGATGAAACAGTAATGACCCCCGTGGGGGAAAGCGGGTTATCTCAGCTACTAATCAAATAGGATTCAGCTGGGAGAAATAGATTACAATAAAGCAATAAAAACATTGAAAGTAATAAAAGATATGAGGACGGGATGAATAATGTCGGCGGGGCGGAGGAGAGCGAGGGAGAGGGGACGCAGGAAGAACCCCAAATAAAAAGGATGAAAGAAGACGAGTGTGAACGGTCGTTTTATTTTTGCGACTGTTCCAACTCCCCAAAAAAAAAAAAAAATCACACGATTAATTAAACCAATTTGATGCTGCTAACGGGAGCGAAGTACGACCAACCCGGCACAAACTGTCCCCACTGGTTCATTAAATGTTTTTTTTTTTTTAACACATCACTCTGTGAAGGCACGAGGCTTCTTTGGAGATGCTAATAAAACAGAATTCATTAGGAAAACAATAGGAAAGCAGCAATTAGCCAGATCCACAAACCCCCGAACGGAGCGGTGCGCTATGCTAATTTATTCAGCTGATAAATTACAAAACAGTGAGGGGGCTGGAAGAGGAAGGAGAGCAAGATGTTTGCATTGATTCCTGCGCTGGAGGCACGCTGACAATTTAAAGCTTTTTGTTCAATCCAATAAGACAATAACTTAATAAAAAAAGTCTGTTAAGCACTTTGTAATAAAAAAAAAAAAAAAGCTGATGTGGTTGAATATATTTGCTGATAAATCAATTATCACCCTATAGAAAGCAGTTTTTACCAGCTATTTTTAAATTCAAATATATCTAAAGATGAATTATTAATGCCCTTCCGTCCATTATATG
The DNA here is from genome assembly GCA_901007825.1 of Macroramphosus scolopax. NCBI lineage: Eukaryota > Metazoa > Chordata > Actinopteri > Syngnathiformes > Centriscidae > Macroramphosus > Macroramphosus scolopax. The sequence continues at coordinate 10,535 of CAAKHC010014354.1, read as the reverse complement.
GCCTCTATAATCTCTGCAGTGTATCAGATGCAGAGTCAATTTATTTTTCAGCTGTATTAATACTGGTATTCCTTCTCAAATATATTGATACATCATATACTTTGACATCCCTGGGTTGCATTGTTTCACCTCCTGGCTGCTCGTCCTGCATAAATCACAGCTCTACCTGCAGGAATGTCTCCAATATATAGTCTGGGAAAGGCTGAGAGATGCATAAGAAGGTTGTAATATTCATAAATACAGACAATAATCAGAAGAATAAGTGTTTAGCTAACGTACAGTTTTTACTGTGCATGTCGTTTCGGTGCTGCAACGCGACGCCATATTTACATTTCAATATAAATCCACGCGGCTGCATGCGAGTCTCTGCATGTGTGTAAGAAATAAAAAATAAAAAACATGTCAGATTAAAAAAAAAAAAAAAGGATCGTGGCAATCGGAGATATTTTTCATATCACATTAAATTGAAGCTGATGTCGGCCGTGCCAGTGAGGGTGACAACATCTGTGTGCGAGTGCGACAAACACACACACACACCGATGCAGAGAAAGCCACATGGTTCCAGGCCCATTAAGCCCCTCATTAGAGAGCCAGTCACAGATGGTGCTGGTCTTTACACCACACTGGAAATGGCCCTAGAAAGCTTCCCACAGTCCCCTACAGCTATACAGTCCCTGCCCTCCCCCACACACTCTCCACTCCTCAGGGCTACTTCAGCATGTACAGTAGGGCATGCATACTTAAGAAACATCTGCATAGGTGCGACATGCAATTATTCCAGTGCAGGTATTTACGAGTTTATTCTTCCACTGCTCGCTGTATAATAGCGACAAATATTAGGACTGAAGGTTAAATATTTCTGTGTGTGGACTTGCACGAACTTGTACAGGTGCATTAGTATCACTGTCAGTGTAATCCCTGCTCCTCCGACCGTGAGGAACGGCTGTCAGGATGGCAAATTGCTGCATATGGAGCTTCGCTGTTGACGTCCCCGCCAACCGGGCCCTCTTTTATCATAATCCCTCATATTCGGCGGTCGCTGCTCGACGGTGGAACGGCGATGCGAGAAGATCTGTGACAGAAGGGGAGGGAGGGGGGGAAAGGAAAAGAGCCGTCGTGGGTCACTCCAGGGCAGGACTCGTAGGGGAGAGTAGGGCCAAACATCTTAACCTAGATACTTCCCCACCCCAACAGCTGGCCCCTCCACTGCTGGCAGACTCCGCTACATTGGACATATGCTCTCATTTGTGTCACTGTCCGCTCCGTAAAGTTGATGCATCGTATTAGGGAGCGTGCAGCTCGCATCTGTGCGGCAACGTGTGTGTGTGTGTGTGTGTGTGTGTGTGTGACGTCGCTGAGCACCTTCACACCGGAGGCTGTCACGGTGCACGATAGGTGTGTGTGTGTGTGTGACAGATGCGTCACGCCTGCGATACAGATCTAACGTTTTGTCGGGGCCTGTCTGTCACAAATGAGAAATGTCTATTAAACGGGGACGGGGACAATAGAGGACTGTTGTACAGTTTATCGGGGGAAGAAATTCCTCATCTGCTCCAGTTCTCCGCTTGAGAGCCCGGCAGTTATCTTCCCCCTCGTTTCATTGCCCTTTCCTCCCTTCAGATCCCTCCCACCTACAACCTGTTCCCCCCTTATGTCTTCTCTCTCTTCCCTTTTTATCTCTCTTTTGTTTGCCTTTTCTTCTCCTCCCTTTACAAATTTTCCGCCTCGCTTTTCATCCCAATTTGCATCATCTCCTCTTCCTCCTCGCTTAAAATTTTCTCCCCGGATCAATATATCTTTCGCTCCCTGTTTTCTCGCCTGTCTTTCCCTCTGACAGCTTCTTTCTCTCCCTTCCCGTATTCCTGCCGGGGTGGGAGATACTCCGGGTGTGGGGGGGGGAGAGAGAGAGAGCATGCTCAGCCCTCTGTCTCTCTCTGCTTGCCTGTCTCCAGGGCAAGCAGCTGTGATAGAGCCTAATGCACTATTGATCCCTGTCACCCAGAATCTACCTGCTGATGCACATACGGGCTCACCGGCACCCTATAGATGCACCGAAATACATACAGGAGCACCGATGAAGAGGAGGAAGAGGAAGAATCATATGCTCAGAGAACTGATTGCAGAAGGCATTGTTGTTTACCACGCCGGCGTTGTCATGGTGACGCCCATTACTCGTCAGTCAAACCAGGTGTCAAGCAGGGCTGCACTGGGAATAAAATTCCGCTCCGGCAATTTTTCGTAAATGAGTTTTACCTCGTGGAATGCATTATTTCCTCTCCGCCGTGAGAGATGGTGTCGTACACAAGCGTGTTAAAGGAGGTGAGGGGAAGTGGCTGTGAACCCCGAGAAGACGAGCTGTTTACCAATCAAGCCGCGGAAGGCAAATACATTTTTTTTTCTACCAATATTCCCGACCGAACCATGAAAACTGCATTAAATTCCTTCTGATATAAAAAAAAACAAACATTTCCAATCTCTGCTGCGACATGACAAACAGTCACCTGCTGTAACAAGAGGAGGGGGAGGGGGGGGTCACCCAATCACACAGAAAATAAAATGCATTTGTTTGGCTGATGATTCCGACGGTTTCTACTCCGAAAAAAACAATACTTACCCTTTAAACCCTTCACGGGATCCTCTAACGCGCCATACGACTGTTTAACATAAACTCACTGCGGCTTCATGCTCAGATTTAAGTGCAACCAATTTGTATTCATGCACTGTTAAAAGTATATTTTCCTCTCGGCAGAGCTGAAAGACGATTCCTCCCGACCCGTGACGGATCAGCGTTCTAGGACCTATTTATCTTGTACTGTATGTGATAGTAATCCCGTTGTCTCGCTCTATATGATGTGTGGCGTTCGGAAAATAGGAAACCCTAACGCTGTACGACTTGCATACGGATGAGATTACTGAAATTTGCTGCCTTTTGTCCTCCTGTGAAAGGTGGGAGGGATGATCCATCGTCTTCCCGTTGTGTATTAAACATAAGGGCCCGGACCAAGAGGGGAGATGTTTGACCGAGGCTGAGTACGTGACGCAGATGGATGGTGGGATCGGCGGCGTGTTCATCTCTCAGCGCCGTCCCGGGCCCGGCCGAGTTGCGAGGCTTTACCTGAGGTCTTAGGAGATACAGAGGTGTAAATTTTAACTGACTGGAAATCTATCACACGGGGAAGAGATGCAATTTATGTAACAACACGCACAATGTCCCATTGTGTTTCCCCCCGGCAGGAACATCTGTTTTGTCACATTCGGCTCTTCGGGATGAAAACACGTCACAGTTTGTTTCATTAGCGGTTGATCCTTATCGTGACAACCCGTGTTTCACGGTGTACTGTAGCCTGATGGGATATTAAGCGGTGGTGAGTAAATAACAGGCTACATCTCTACACTCTACCAGAAAAACACTAATTGATTCTCGTTAGCAATCACGATTCTCTCATTCAGCAGCAGTGAGTCAAAAGCTGGAAACGTCAGCAGAGGACCGGATGTTTGTTTCAACGAACCCACTGACGTAAACAAAGATGCAGCAGAGCTTATCATCATCATGTTGCTTTAGAACATGTAACTTCAATGCTGATGCACCAAGACGGCCCGGCCGTGGTCGTCGTTGATGCTATCGCCTTTGTTTTCCGAGTGAAAATGTCACGAAGCCTTGAATGTTACCATATAACGTCGACACATATAGGATGCGTGACCTTTCATCTCTTTCCACTTCAGCCACCTTGATTTGCTTTTTAATGCATTTTATTCAAAGCGGTTGTGATGCCTTTCATTTCTCAGGGCACTTTTTACCTGCCATACGACATTCCCACTTTGCTTTCAGCTGCTGGATTATAATTTGTTTAATGCTCCTGAGAAGTATTTCCATACGAGCCTTTATTCATGCATGCTAAAAGTATATATAAGACGTATTCTCTGTCTCACATTCCGTATTCATGCTGATGGATGACTCTTAGTCATCGTCCATAGAGATTAATATACAATCCGGGCATCCCTCAGCCCCGGTGAATTAATGGCTGCTGGGAGTGCAGCAACAGAGCCTGGAGATCAATCCATCAGACCGATACAAGGCCCTGGGAAAGAAATACTCTCTGTGTTTGTGTTCAAAAGGAAGGAAATATCTGCGTGTTAATGTGTCTTCATGCGGTTTAATATCTGAGGAGCATCCCGAGTGTCCACCCGTGTTTCCGTGTGCACACTCCTCGTCCAGTCTGTGTTGACACAGACGAATCAAAGACTGTGACTTCTCCTAATGCCCACTTTACCTTGTCAGCGTCTTCCAGGCAGCGATGGCAAATCATTACCTCTCTGTTTTTCTGCTTTCTCTTCCTTCTATTCTGTCTCTCCAAAGTGCTGCTGTGGCAGTATGCGGGATTAATTAGTCAACAGAAAAGTGCTAAGTGGAAAATCTTTTGCAGCAACAGAACCGGTCGGGCTGCGGTGATTGATGGAGGAGTGATACCGCGCGAGGAGGCGCTGCAGTAATGGACTTCAGAGAAGATGCTGGACTCCGGAATTCTGAGAAAAACACCCAAGATTTTATTCTGTTAGTGGCGTTTTTTTAAAAATTTCAAAATAAAAGGGCCACAGCAGTTTTACAGAGGAGAGATCAAATATTAAAACTATAATTACTGTTGTTGTTGTTGTTGTGGACGCAGCTTGTGGAGGATAAATTATGGAAGAATCTCAGGAGAAACTCCCCCGTCTGATATTGATACTGTGCACACGGCTCATAACGGGTCGAGGAGTGTATGTATTTTTCCCATGCTCCTCTCTGAGCGCCGGTTGTTCGGGATACCCTTATACATCGACACACACACGCAAGCCTTTGAATGTATGCTGCCGATTGTGTTTACATTTCCCCGTCTCGCATGTTTGTGCTCCGCCGTGCGGCTCACTGGCTCTCTGTTGCTTCCCGGAGATCTGGGAGCGACGGAAAACGCCGCCGGGGCACGTGCGGTCGATGTTTACCCTCCTTCAGTGTTTACTACTACCTCCATAGCATGGACAAACAGAAGGGGAGCGGGGATGCTTAGACACGCGGGCCTCTTAAACATACAGAATCTTTTATGCAAACACACGCACACACTTGGTGCACTTACAGATCCGCCACTGTCGAGTGTTGTGTTGACCTGCTCTGGATCTGATGTAACGGCCGGGGGTTTGATCTGGGTCAGTCGTCATCCAGAAGACAGCTGAAGGTGTGGGCCACATTCCTGTAAAACATTCATCGCTATCTGGCTCCACGTCCTTTCTTCTCCGTCGAATCGCTCATGAATTATATATCGCAGCAAGGTAGAGCAGAACGAACGGACCGGATGCTGGATGCTCGTCTGAGTGACGAGTCGTGGAATCGACATCAAATTTAATTGCAGCTACAATCCACATACATACCTGCGTCTGTTCGTGCTCCCTCATCCATTAAATATGTTGCGTTGCCTGTCAACTGCAGCAGGTCTCGTCTGTCTGACTAATTGTGCTTGTTTATTTAACAGGTTTTAAATTTACAGTACATTTCTGCAGCAACGTGCTTTTATTCTGGTAACCATACATGCAAATCTGTTTCTCTCCCCACACACACACACACACACACTCCGCCCCCCTAAATGTAGGTTAAGGGGACTCTGTGCACCCGTGTTGACTTTGTGTTTGTGTGTTATGTGTTACTGACCTGCAGGTAACTTGAAATCAGGCCATCGTGATACTGCAGAGATGATCCAGTCAGGAGCTCCTGCCCTGTGTCACCTAGTGTAGATGTTAGGGTGACCCTCACCTCACCTCCTCTCTCTTCCCGTTGCACCTATTCTCCCTCTTTTTCCCTTCCCATCTTTCTTAGTCTTCCTCCTTTTCCCTCCATCTTTGAGCATCCTCTTCTGTACCTCTTTACTTCACCTCCTCCCTCCGCCGAAAGCGGCTCCAGAACCTTCCTCCCGACGACCTTTGACCTCCTTCTCTTTCATCTCCCATCATCGCCACACACAAACAGAAGGAACACAAGACAAACAGAATCCAGTTGACGGCGCGCCAGATCGAACTTTGCAGGCAGACACAAATATTTTGCGCCTCGAATGTTTATTCAGGCCCTGGCGGGCTTCAGCGTTGTGACCTCATCAGGCTCACACACACACATGAACACACACACATGAACACACACGCCATGCCTTTTACAGGAATCGGTTCAATAAGAATCACCTCGTTTACTTTGCCGCTCTCTGTAAGCATGATCATGTAATCCCATTATATGTTACATTACATGAATACCCTTGAATAACACACACACACGCACACACACACACATTAAAGCTCTCTCCTCAACGACAACACTGGCGCAGAGCAGTCGATGGTCATTGTTATGAAGATACAAGCTGCGGTGAACTCAGTGAACCAGAATAACAATTGGCTCAGACTTCCTGCTGGCTTCCTCTATAGTGGGGTAGGCCCCTAACACCACTCTCACTCTCACACACACACACACACACACACACATTAACAAAACGCAGGGTCACAAGCCACAGTGTCTTCCCGCCATCCTGTTTTCTAACCCGAGTTTATTTTGGTGATGTGCCGGATCCGTACTGTACAGGAAGGGGTAGCCTCTCCCTGCGCGTGTGTTAAATTCAGGAGGAAAATTCCTTTTGTCGGTCATAATATAAACAAGTCCTTATGTGGAGTACGAGAGTCGCGCTGGTCTCCGTGTAAACACACACACGTGTCAACAGGACCCACCACCCATCCCCTGGGTCCTCGTATTGTTAGGAGTCGTGAGAGTGAACGAAGATAACAAGTCAAATAGAGACCGAACTCTAGAAAAGGTATCTGATGTCTCACACGAGTCATGTGACTTTACCAAGAGACATCATGTTACTACTGATCATGCCAGTGTCTTTGCCAGAAGGCTGCTTGGGAGTAAATAAAAGAAATGACTAACACACAGATACACAAACCCCCGTCTGTCTTTTAACATGATTCAGCATTCAGTCAATGATCCGGATGATTCATTCTAGGAGCTCGTGTTTGATGCCCTCGCTGCTCGCTGACTCACGGCACTTAATTAGCTGGGAGAAGCTTTGAACGGGAGCTGGGAGAGATTTGAGGAAACACACCATGTTGGTTTATAGTTTGTCGCAAACTGATGCTGAAAGCAGAAAAAAGGGACGTTCGTTAAGAGATTCAGGATCCGCATGACACATCTCAAAGACAGGCAGGATGTTTTAAACACTTTCAGGGGGGGAAATATATAGCATGAGCACTCATCGTGAGGTCTGCACAGCTGCTGCGGAACCCAACCACTCAGGGAAAAAAAAAACACTGGTGTGATGAACACTCAGGCTAAGCTGCCCGGTTGGGCAGTCATCGGTGTGCTGACCTCACATCATGCCCCATTTCCTGTTTTCCCCAGAGCTTGAGTCAGCACAGGGTGTAATAGTACCCAGGACGCTGCAGTATGCACGGATTTGAAACACACATACACTCACGTGAGAGAGGAATTTAAAAAACAAAGAAGGGGCATAATGCAACCCGTTTTGAAGTCGCCTACATCCGTGACGGTGTGAGTACATGTGAGGATCTGCAGCTTTCCAAGAAACCCTTTGCCCTAGAAGATGTTATCCCCCCCCGCCCTCTTCATATCTGAGCATTTACCATTTTCCACTTCACACCCAGGGAGTGTCGTCCATCATCCGCCGACAGTGATTCGGACTATAAATAGATAGAAGAGGGAGTTCAGCTCTTTAGAGGGAATATGACATCGAGGAAGGCTATACATAGCCAGCGGAAGTCCTCGGGGGGGGGGGACGTGTCTGCTAATTTAAAACAAACAACAGGAATAATTGATAAGGAAAGGTTCGTGCCAACAAGGGGTGAAATCCTCGGCATCTTCCATTACTAGCGCCCTAATTCTCGGCTTGCAGGAGGATCTCGTGCTCAACTTAGTACAAAGCGGGAATTCAGAAGTTAACTGTCGCCAATCGGTCCTGGCGTACGATCCAAACTTTAGCGGCGCTGGCAGCTCTTCTAAGCAAAGTGCAAAAAAAAAGAGCAACATCACCAGAACGTTAGCTGGCTGGTTGCTAAGATACGGACACGGTAAACAAAATGATTAGAAATGCTAAAAAAAAAAAAGCATCAATTAACAATAACATGGCTGCAGAGTCGACTGCAGGTCGATCGGAATCAAACAAACATGCAGCAAGTAGAAAGGAAAGATGTCATTGGACGGGTGGAAAATATCACATAAATGAACTACTTGTTCGACTAATGAACAATTGTTCGACTTGCATGACATTAACATGAATTCCAGCTGTGCAGCCCCTGAGTGTGTGTGTGTGTGTGTGTGTGTGTGTGTGTGTGTGTGTGTGTGTGTGTGTGTGTGTGTGTGTGTGTGTGTGTGGATACAGTCCCTGTTATCGCTCTGCGAGAGGCTGTTGTTCAGATTCCATGTGACTCTCACTCGCCAGTGTTTTCGCGAAGAGAGGGGTCAGAAGGCCACGGAGGTCCGCCGAGAGTTCAGCACATACACACACTACACACACACACACACACACACACACAAAAACAAAGTCACTCGCTCTAAGCGTGTTCCGTTTGTGTTCACCTTGTAATGCATTCGACATCCTGTGTGTCCCCCGCACACACCCTTAATGAGTTTCAACACCCCTCTTAACAAATAGACAGTTCCCCAACACTTCAAGAACACGGTGTGAAGGAAGTGAACTAATGAAGTAAACATTCCCCGGTGTTGTCATGTTCAAAATGTCCTCGTTAAGCAATACAGCATGTAAAACATGTCAATACACACAAAACAAAAAAACCCCTGATTGCTTCAAAGTCAAAAAGCTTCACTGATGGTTATCCAGGAGATAGTTGGAATGGTTCTTCAACAGGGCTTTTCTGTCGGCGCCATTCAAGGGAAATGTGTGCAGACTTGACCCGAAGGTCAAAGCGTAGCAGCAGCATCTTTGACGGAGGCTGATATTTAAGGTTAAATCATCCATTTATCTTCCACCGTCCAAGTTCAGACTCCCACTCGGAGGCGCTTGAACACTTGAAGCTGACGGACAAGCTGGAATTTAAATTGGAGCAATAAAATACGACATTTCTGAGGTAGCATGCATACAACAGGTATTTATTTGAATATTAAACGTTTGCATTACAGCGGGTTGTCATTCAACTCAAATTATGCTCAGTGCAACTGTGTGAGCTACCCTGACAAAAGAGTGTATTTCCACCCCGACCACATCCTTTCCCTAGGACCACTATTGTGCAGAAACCTCAGACATGGTGTTGATACATCACAAGATATAACGATTAGAAAGTCTTGGAAAGTTCTGCAAAGCATTCTAAGAACAGCGTTCTATGAACACGTGGTTCAGCTCTACAACGTGTTTCAAACTATCCTCATATTTCCTTATAGCAGAGTGACCCGAATCCTCTGATCTGCTGCCTGTTTGACTGTCTAAGATAAGTGATATAACATACAACCCTCTGCAGGACATATTGTTCAGTTCCTCCTCACATAGCCGCTCTTATCAACTCCCGATAGGGAACGGGAACAGCAAATATAAACTGTACATTGACTTCTACAAATAGTACACATTGGCCGTCTCGGAGAGTGCAGCTTGTTCTTCACTCAGAACCGCAGTTCCTTATGAAAAAAGTGTTTCTAATATTAGAAGCAGCCTTTAGTTTAAAAGTTATGAAGGTCCCCTGCACATTCAGCTGACGGATAAAGAGACTCTGCATGAATGCAGCTATAAGAGACCTTGTGCCCGAATCTGTTCACGGATTGACTGAACATTCATAATGTTCTGGAGGAAAGAAATACAACATGAAAGGTGAAAATAACCAACTTAGGAGTTGTTTGCGACACTGGATTGATTTGGACAAAGCCGCCTTTGCAGTCGCTGTATGCAGCCGTCATGCTTGGCAGGGACGCAGCAGATTTACTGGAATACAGTTCTTGTGTAACAGTTGGCTTTTCCGCTATTGACTTTTTCTGGACACATTTTCCTCGATTAATAATCGGGGTTAAGGAGGGATATCAGGTCGTGTGCACTGATAAGAGCGCGATATATTTAACAGTGAATATATCGTACGACAGGTTGCTGGCGTGAGCGAAAAATAAAAATGCATGTATGTGAGTGTTTTTTTATTTTACTTATACGTTGCTCAGTGCAAAACAAAATCACACACACACGCATGCACCTCGAGCACCGATTGGATCACCGGTTCAGACACATTGAAAGTCCCAAAGGGTCGCTATGGAAACTAGAGCCAAAATAAAGCAGTCGTCGAGACAGCCGTGGCAGCTTCAGCTGGCGCTCGCACACACACACACACACACACACACACACACACACACACACACACACACACACACACACACACACACACACACACACACACACACGGACACACACAGACACAGACTCACACACTCACACATGCGGACAGAGACACACGGACACACACAGACACACACACAAACACACACAGGCACACACACACACACACACACAACAGAGCCACAC
>CAAKHC010014353.1:0-74547 GCA_901007825.1 Macroramphosus scolopax | reverse complement strand
AGAAAAAATATGCAGAATGGACTAAACCATCCTGAGTAGTTTCATCAAGGAAAGACCTTCACCTCTCTTGAAGAAGTAGACCGACTCTCTCCTGGTCCGGTACTGAGGTACAGACAGAGCGGCTGTGATTTGACCCCGAAGCCCATCGAAGCCGGTGGTGATGGCCTTTGGGAAGCCGGTGTCCAAAGCATCGTTTTCAAATCTCCAATACTGGCTCCCCTGCAAACACCACAGCAACACAAAACATTCAGCTCCTGGGGGACGAAGGGGGCCAAAGGGGGCTCGAGAGGGTCCGTCAGTTTACCTTGAAGATGTACGTTTTGCCCTGGCAGTTGCAGCGGGTGAAGGACGTGTCAATGGGGGACGGGACGCCCCACACATCTGTGATGCCGCGGGCTGGACTCGGCACCCTGTTTCTATCCAGGAACCAGAAGTAGTGTCCTGTGGAACATGAACACCAATACATAAACTGATCCACCTGCATTCAGGATCCAAATATTTGGGCTCTGACATGTTTTTTTCCCACATCACTGCACGGTGACGTGAAGGAGGACTGTTAACAATCCACATCCAGACACAGTTGTCATGTCTAATAACCTTCAAGCACCCAATATCAGTTTCTTGGCACCGACCTCTGAACACCACGATGGTCCCGTTCCTCAGTGTGGTGACAGCGCTCGCTGGCCGCCCGCTGCACAGGTTTGTATCGTTGCTATCATCTGGAAAGAAAGTGGACATCTTTGAGGAAACCATCTGGTTTGGTAGAACAGCAATAAGAAGGCGAGTGATGTATTATTATGAATTTTCTTTCCATCCATTGGAGTTGTGGAAGGCCGCCACATCTGTCACCTCGTATACTTTGATCTGAAGGAAGCTGCTTTCACAGGCTCATTAAACAGGAAACTACCAGCAATAAATACTAAAAGACTTCAACTAGATCTCTGCAGTCTCTCACTGATATCTACCTTCCATCTCGTCACAAGAATCTGGTTTTGAAACTGTTTAACTACTATTCATTTTGTGTAGAGGACCTAAGGACATTTGTACCTGCTTGATACTGTCCAGCATCGTCCAGAGGTTTGCTGCTGGGTTTAGATGCAGGTTTATCCGTGGATGGTTTCGTTGGCAGTGGCTTGTTCGGGACAGGTTTGTCCTGCGGTTTTGTGGTGGGCTCAGATGTTTCGGGGTTGGTTGGTTCTGAGGTGGCTTCATTGTTGCTCTCAATAACATCTGGTTTGGGGTCTGAGACGGTTGCATCTGGGACGGGTGGTGGGGCCGGTGTGGAGGCCGAGACTGTAGTTACCTCTTGCTCATCAGGGGAAGCTGTGGTAGAGGATGGTGTAGTCTCCTCTTGATCATCAGGGAAAGCTTCGGTGGAGGGTGGTGTAGTCTCCTCTTGGGTATCAGGGGAAGCTTCGGTGGAGGGTGGTGTAGTCTCCTCTTGATTATCAGGGGAAGCTTCGGTGGAGGGTGGTGTAGTCTCCTCTTCATTATCAGGGAAAGCTTCGGGGGGGGATGGTGTAGTCTCCTCTTGATTATCAGGGGAAGCTTCGGTGGAGGGTGGTGTAGTCTCCTCTTGGGTATCAGGGGAAGCTTCGGTGGAGGGTGGTGTAGTCTCCTCTTGATTATCTGGGGGAGCTTCGGTGGAGGGTGGTGTCGTCTCCTCTTGGGTATCAGGGGAAGCTTCGGTGGAGGGTGGTGTAGTCTCCTCCTCTTCAGTCTTCGGGTCGGCTGGAGAGGTTTCGTAGCCACTGGTGCTGTCTGGCGTCAGACTGTCCTCCGGATCCTCTGGTCCACTGTCGGGAAATATTTGGCCGTATATTTCTGCAGCCGGAAAGTGATTAGTGAGAAAAGTTGTGCAAACATGAAACTTAACTGAAGGAACAGAGCTACATGTTTTATTTGTACATGTCGTTGCTCACCATCATTGGGTTCTTCTTGTGGATATAATGTTGGATTGACTTGTGGAATTGAATTGTCTTCTGCAGGTAAATATAACAAAATCAAATCATTTGTTTGCACCCCAACCCAGTCGCCAGAATAAAACGTTGGCCTTTGTGAGGTTGAGGCACACAAACACTCATCAGGGTTAAGACACAATAACACAGATGGGTTCAGGTAAATATGACTTGGCTGAAAGGAAGAGAAACGACAGGGCTCTTTACAGAAACCTCGATATATAACAGCATTTTATTTTGGCGAGGGAAGTAAGAAGGATGTAAAAGTATCTCCACTAACAAAATAGTTTCAAGCCAACATCTGAATGAAACCCTCCGTCATCCGCTCTGGCAGCGACTTGTGACCGAGGCGGTGCTCAACCACACTCATAACAACACTGCTTGCTTGTGTTTCCTTTGGCCGGTGGGACTTGGACTCCTGGCGTGTTCTGGTTCGACTTGGCCCCCGAAGCAAACCACAGCCACAGAGCCGCAGTGTGAGAGGCAGTAATAAACATCTTCTTTCTTTTTTCACTTCATACGTCAGGAACTCCAGTTCAAAACAAGAAAAACTACTTCAAAACAAATGAGTTTACTTCAGAGATCAATTGGTTCCTATCATTCCATCTTGATTCCAAGTATAGTCACCTGCATCGTTTGCCTCTGCTGCTGCATTCAGGGCCAGCTCTGTGGGAAACATTCACCAACAACTGTTAACCAGTTACAAGACAATCCGCTTGGCATCCTAAATCATATTGAAATCAAACGTTTTGCCAAGTCAAATATACCTTTGGGATTGTTATCGTTTACATTATTGCATGAATTAGTCGTCACTGGTGCTGCTACATTGGTGGCTCCATTGATTTCGTCTGCGGTGATTATTAAGACAGGAGACATTGTCAAATGTAACCCAGAGCATCAGTGCTGTCATGCACGATTACTGCATGTAGGATTATCTTTGCTGATCATGCTCATGCAGGCATAGTAAACCCAAATACACCCATGAAGATGTTTGATATGTTTGTATTAAACAAACATATAAATTAACAATTAATCTGCATTCATCAGGGAATTAACCCAGTCAATCATGCTGATTATGTTGGTGAAGACTTGCCTTCTTCATCACACTGCGCCTCGAAATCTGGACAACACTTTTTGTACTTCATGCATCCGGCGTCGCAGTCACAGGGCCGGCCTCTCCTGTGACGTTCTCCACACCGACCTCTGCAGGAGTTGGCTGAGGCACATGAATGCAAATACAGGTTCTTACGTATAAATAGATTGTTTGGATCAAAAGTAATAATAGCTCCACTGGTGCATAAGACAACTGATGAAAGATTGAATGCTAGTTATTGGTGTGTGCATGCTGCTGAGTTCAGCTGCCGTTAGGAACAGAAAGCTCACCTGAGGTGCATTGAGCTTCGAAGTCTTTGCAGCATTCTGAATAGGTTATACAATTATAGTCACACTGGCACAGGGAACCTCTGTAGTACTCGGCACCACATCGTCCTTTGCAGCTTGCTGTTCGTGAGAGAGTCAATGGAAACGCAGTGAAAATGAGCTGTTCTCCACACACGACCTTAAACGACATTAAAATCTGCCAAACATTGATTTCTGAAGTTGTGACAAACACAGAGTCAATAATGGTCAATAATTGTTAACATAGTAAACATGAATGAGTTCAAGCTGAGCAAACACGTCACACACTGACGACTATAACATGTCGCTTCATTCTAACAGTCTGGTTTGTATTTCAGTTATGGATCATATATCGTACTCACCCTGAGCATCACTGGGAGTCAAGGCCCAGGCCAGGAAAATAACCGAACAAAGTAAAGTGGAAGACATCGTCTGCCAACCTGCAATCGAAAGCAATGAATGAATGAATCAGAAACCCTCCTTGTTATGAGTGTTTTCATGTATATGGCTGGAAATATGAGGAGGGCAAAACAGTGTACCTACCTGGTTGTACTCTGTTTGAATCCTTCCAGTGGTTCGACTCCTGCTGCTTTTAAAGGGCTGAGAGAGAGAGAGAGAGAGAGAGAGAGAGAGAGAGGATAACTTCCCGACAATTGGCAGATCCGGTCTGAACATAAGTGTGATGATCTCACAGGCTGTGGGCAGGATCCTCCAGTCCAGCCCATCGGTCCAGCCCATCGGTCCAGACAGCTCGGATCTCCTCCGACTGCTGGAAGCACACCAACACATGTCTGTGCCAGACAGACCGCTGACATCACACACCTCGACGAGCAAAAGACAAAATAAGGTGTTTGTGATCTGATATTCAGTCACGAGCGTCTGCTTGAGCCGGACAGCGTCACATCCAGTCAGGCAACTCAGAACGTTTCGATCACTTCCAGAACCTGTAATTCCTGATGTTTCTTTTTTTTTTTACTTTTACTGTAATATTGCAGACTAATAATTTATGGACGCCTCCACATAATTCAAACGGTAGGTGGATACTGGATCAGTTAATTCTTTATTTTAATTTAAAGATCCACTCATTCACAAATACTATAACAAGCATGAATATTGGTGAATATTTTAAAATGCAATTATTTCTTATTTCTCATGTTGAACTGCGGGACACAAGAAGTCTCCTGCTGCAGGTTTTTAAATCCCAGCATGTGTACTCCCAAAATGTCAGTTAAGCCCACAAGTTCCCAGAAACACTGATGACATGACCCAGTTGTCCTCTTGTTAGTTACACTGCTGAATTTAGTACAAATAAATAAACTATTCATATTTGGCTCAGGTATTTTAATTAGTAGTACTTGTTGACGGCTTTATATATTCTACAAATATTTTGTAATTGGTGGTTCTCATGAGCTGCCTGGATCCACAATGCACCCCTCAGTATTCGGGGCTCCAAGTTTCCACCAAACTATCATACCGTATATATAATATTATACATTTTAACTGTACAACTTTCAGCATAGGAGGTTTACTTGTGATTCATTGTTTTAATATTACTACTGTGATCACATTGATGGTAAATGATTGTTGCCAGCTGTCAAAGACGAATGAAGACTTGCATTGGATTGTTTTCTGTTTCAGGTAAAGAGGCAACAACTGCTGTTATTCATCTTTTAATCACATCTGAATTCTTCGTTGTCAAGATTGGGAAAGGAAAACAGCTATGTGTGTGTCTCTCTCTCTTTCTGGTATATTAACAGTATTCTACGTGAGAAATATTCATCTATGATTCTGAAACCTTGGTCACTTTTAACATTTACATTATTGCCAGAAATCATTGACACAAACAGACTATATCAGGCTTATTGCTGTGTTGATGTGTTTTTATTATTATTATTATTATTATTATTATTATTATTATTATTATTATTGTTATGGACTACAGTGGTTTGTTTCGATCATGTCATGGTGGAAAAGCGCTCATTAGTGCACTTGTGTCTGGGCAAGAATTATAACAGATCTGGTTGAAGTGACTCCGCCTAATAAAAATAGATATTGACGGTAAAGTCTGCACAACAATTCCCCCACATCGCACTGTGAGAAGAGGAACTTTCTCACCTTCATCTGAAAAACACTGACCTGTCTCATCTCGCAAGTGGATCAAGTGCGCCCCCTTGTGGCGACATGGTGTCTTTGGGGCTTTTTCTTGTCTTTTCTTCACTGATTCTCTTTTTTTACATTTACTTTTATTCCAATTTACCATTACACTTGTGGTTATTAATTGAGAGGATTGTTTACTGCTAAAGCTTTACTTCTTTTCCTCTCCTGTCACATCTGTTTCTGTTATGCTCTTTTATAAGTATAAACTAGATATACATAATCATGTATGTGTATGTCAAAATATCACTGCTTGATATCAGCTTGAGGAAGGACTAACAGCAACTGTTTGGCTTTAGTTTTGCTGCGAAACAAAGCACACAACAACACAACATGCACTCAGAGAGCCTCCTGTGGATGACTCCCAACATGGACACACACACACACACACACACACACACACACACACACTCGTGTCGACTTCCTCGACATCTTCTTGCCCTCACTGACATGAACAGCAGCAGCAGCATCGCTGTTCCCCTCCCCTGCAGTCCATCTAGCCCACAGAGAGGCGGGCACATAGAAACATCCAGCTGATGGGATCCCAACACTGTGGAACTCCTGGGGAGATGAGAGGCTCGCAGAGGGGAAAGTCATCTCATAAAAGAGTCTCAGCGTTTCGTGAACAGTGGAGATCATCTCCTGTCTCGGCAGCTTTAATCAGCGAGTCGGCTCTACCAGGAGTTAAGCTGCTTTGATAGAAACTGATGAAAGGCAGAAACATGGAGGCTCACATGAGGGGAGATGATGCAGAGCATGTGGGTGTATATGTTGGGTCTCATTTAGGAGACACATTTCCGTCACAACAAGTCCAAACTGAACTAAACATGAACAGATAAAAGAAGCCTAGTTACTTCTTGCTGGATGCAAAATGTGTGTGCACTTTGTTCCTGCATCCTTTCAGTTTGAGTCCTATTTGATATCAGTGTGCACCCACCACACTTAATGAGGCAGTGAGAAGACAACAGGCTGTTATGAAATGACCTAACCAGTGACGTCGACAGCACCTGGGACTCTCGGCTAGAATAAGAATAGGATCACTAACTGGTGGCAGGGACTGATGATAGATAATTAAATTGAACAGCTCATTTCATGTATTATATATTTGGGAGACTTTACTGTGGATTAAAGGCTCCAGAGATTCTCTTCCATCTCGTTTGTGTTTGCAGATGGAAGCTCAAAGACACGGCCAACCAGACTGTTTACTGAATTTGTGTGTAACCATTGATATTTAACTCCTGTGTGTCATCTTACACATTAAGATGTGATCGGAAATACTCTTCACGATAGAAATACTGCTAATTGTTATACTCTCAGATATTTTTTATAGAAAGTAAAATGGAAGAAGATTGAAGTGACAGTACTCTATTCTAGCAGTCTCAGTTACTGTACAGGAAAAGTACACTAACTATAACCTTGTGCCAAGCGACTTACCCATCTTCACTCTGCTGCATCCTGCAGTGATCGTTGATACTGCATCAACACCTCAGACGTCTCTCAATCTTCCTGTTTGGATGCGTAAGAGCAGCTGAATTATCAGAACAGATGTGCTTGTGGCGAAGCTCTCAACATCCAACGGGTTTCTCTAACAACAACACAGATGACATATATTACTTACATACAATTCACTGCAAAAATTACCAGTTGCAAAGGCAGTGCAATATAGCTAGTTTAGTTTAGTTTAGTTTTCACTTTCCGGCTGTGACATAACAAGAGAAGATAATATTGTAGCTTTGCTTTTAACTTTTTAAGGATTTTATGTGACCCTGAGTGCCTTGACTGAGGGGCAAGTCTATCCCTCAGATTGTTTTGGTCTGTTGTAACTGTATGCAAAAGACAATAAACATGCATGTCTTTCGGTGTTGACGGTAAATAGAAGTGGTCTATTAAGTGACCTAAGAGGTATCGCTGCATTGACTTGTCATGTTATATGTCAGCATGATGGATGAGCATTGATAAACACTGTTTGATAGGGAGCAAGATGCAGTGGCTGCCATTTTTATTGGGCAAATGAATTAAGACAAACTGCAACCCCTATCATCATTTGCAGTTATAAATTCAGTTTAATTAACTGTTACGAAATATATATTATAGTTTTCCTAGATCTATGAAGAAGAGTCTTCGATTTATAATATCTCCTATCAAATGACTGAAGTTTGCTTACTTCACGTTTGAGACAATTACCCAATAAACCTTTAGTATAGGTTCTTAGACCCGCCTCTGTATGGTTGCTATGCCTACTTCACGTTTCCCTCTGATTGACGGACAAAGGAGCCTATCACCGTCGATGTGGGCGGGAGTGTGCGCGCACACTGAAAACTGCCTAGTTCATTTCTACTACTATAATCAAACCGCTTCGGGTGCACACAAGTGTCTGACGGCGGCTAGACTTGAGATGGAAAATGCTCCATAAACGTCTCCGGACAAGCCTATATAGGTAATTAAAACCCGCTGTCTTTGTTTTACTACCTTCTATAACGTAAATATGGTTATAAATATCTGCTTGAATCTGCTTGTGCGAGACTATTAAAAATATCGACTTTGTCATGCGGCTGTGACATTGTTGAATTGAAACTAGCAGCAGTAACGTTAGTACACACGTTTGTTTGACAGAAGCTAACGAAACAAGGGGGAATTTAGCAGGCTATTGGGGGGAAACTTACGAAACAAGTACACGAACAATCGTAACATATTGAATTCCTAATCTTAAAGGAGGTTGTAACAAATCCAAACAACGTTGGGTTTTTATTGAGGGCTTCAGAATTGGCATCATTTACCAATATAGTTTATTGGACTGAAAACTGGTGACGTTACTGCTGAAATACATTGATTTCACATTGTGGCTCCTTCCCAGAGGTTATTTGATGCTAACTAGGAGACATGTATATGTAGGAGACAATGCGGATTTCTTTTCACTGGACGTGTGAGTCAGGTAACCGTTAAGTCCTGGTTATCTTTTATATCATGGAAGTTAATCCTGGACTGTATTACTGGGGTTGATACTGCTATTGGTATTGGAAAGACGACTAGCAAGAAACATTAGCCAACTTTAACATTGACTCATATATGTGTGTTTGTGTGTGTATTTTAAAGGCTTTTATCAGGATATGAACTCCACTGGACGATTGTCCAACTTTTGCCATGTAATGGATCATATGGATCATATCAGCCATGCCAATGAAGTTTTCGTGCTTTACCTGTGACACAAGCTCCACTGGGGATTACTTAGGAAAAGTGGCAGCACTGGCCATTCTTCAAGTGAATCTCTAGAGGCTTTGGCTGCTGCTTGTCAGCGAGATTAGAGACCCCAATATGGCTTTCTAGGTTAGCTGCTTGTGCCCACATAGTTTTCTGGTCTGCCCCAGATATCCTGTGCAAATCTATCCCAAAGATTGTTTTGGTCTGTTGTAACTGTATGCAAAAGACAATAAACATGCATGTCTTCCGGTGTTGACGGTAAATAGAAGGGGTCTATTACGTGACTTGAATTCTTAGCAGTATATAACAGATATTTATTTGCCTGTATTGTGGAGTGGGACCCAACTTTGAGACACCCTGACCTAGCTCTCTTAAACAGTATCACATTAAAGAGAGCCCCTGATATATTATTTAATCATCCTGGGGAAAATATATCCCTACTAGAAAGTGAAGATCTTACATAACCAGGGTATCCCCATCCTGGAATTCAAACACAGGGTTGGAGCCTGTCACCAGAGCTTTTTTGACACATCTAACACAGAACAACAGCTCCTGAAATGCTGGCAATGTTTGCTTATATCAGTCATATTTACCACCGGACTAATACAGGTCTATTTGTTTAAAATGAGTATGTAATACATATTGGGGGCGTGTCGCTGGCCTTTTTGTCCATCACTGCATCCCAGATGTAAGAGATGATTGGTTGCATGTCATGCTGCTCTCTACTGGATGTTGTCAAAAATATAGCCTTCAAATAATCTGTAGAACATGCATGGTTGGCCTTTGTCAATAGTTACTTCTGTCAGTCACCAATTCAAATTTCATAAGAAGATGAATTTGAGTTTTCAGGTCATCACCATGCTTCATTGCATTAGCCTGCAGCTCGACCATTGTCAGGCTCCACCAAAGCAACCAGACCAGAACGTTTAATTTTTTCAGTTTGACATTTGACTTAATTTCCAAAGAGCTAAAGAATAAGCAATGTCATCTTGAAACTGCAGCATATCTTTTTCTGGCACCACAATGGTCTGTCTGCTTGCATTGCTTTTCTCTCTCTGTCTCTCAAAGTAAATGGCAGGAATTGGGTGTAGCTGGGTCCTTTGACATGAAAGAAGTAAACAACACTCTCTCCCTGCTGCCTTGACTCCAACACGAGATGGGCCTGTTCCCTGTTGAATGCTGAGAAAGTGAGTCAAGATGAGTGGGTTGGTGAGAGGAGGGCAGAGAGATGGGAGGGGGGTTTCACTATCATGAAATGAAGAAACACTCACCGGCGTTTGGAGGAACAGTTGTTTTTTATCATCACCGCGCCACTTACAGACACAATCTTGCCATATCACATTTGGTGCTGGCTAGTTCCTGAAACTTGTCATTCATTATCTAGTAGCTGATTTCTATAACATGTGTGTTAAGGCTCCTCTGGACTTCATACAGTTGTGGTGAAGTCTCAACAGCTATGCATATACCTATGATGGTCTGAATTACATTAAAATACTTTGCTTTAATGTAGGTGGTTGTTTGCTAAATGCATTTTAGTGCAGGTTCCCAAGAGTATTTTTCTTCCCTGAATAGTAGCTAACTGTGATGTTGCTGATATACGAAGCTTTTAATGTTGTTGCAAGGGAAAGTCTTGTTGGGCAAGAGCACAAGCTGTTAGCTTTAATCATCATGATTGACTGCTACTTGGATTGGTCTGCAAGTAATAATGATACACAATTAATCTGAAATGTTCGCCTCATTGATTAATTAAGGAGCATTGGTCCAAAAACTTTGAGGAAATAGTGATAATCACTATCTCCCAATTCCCAAGATGACATATTCAAATATCTTGTTTTCTCACAGCAACAGTAGATAATACAAAAGTGTTCAGTTTCATATCACAGACTAAGACAAAGCAAACAGATATTCACACATGATACGCTGGAGCTACTGGATGTTTGGTATTTGTTACGTGGTGTTCAGCCAAACAACGGAACTAACTGACAAATCGTTTCAGCTTTACTCTGAAGATATTTAGTTTAGGGTGAATGAATAGATGGATTGATAGCTTGATGGATAGATAAGATATGATACTGATCAATGCTGCATAGTAACAGGTTGCTTCCAACTGCTATTTCAACAGTGTGTGACATGTTTCCTGGATTTGTAACAGCAGTGTGGATAAACCGTGATTCTGTCAATATAGAGAGGAAAAACGTTTTTGCATCCTCACAGATCCGTCAATCAGATCAAGAGAGTTACCCAAAGATTAATCATACAGTTACATATCAGACAGTCATGACAGCAAACATCCAAGTCTTATAGAGACTGTCTGGCTGAGATGTTAAGGTAAAGAGACAGAAGGGAGCAGGTGAATCCATGAAGGTGAAAGTTTTGCATTAAGATTTGTAAAGACTAAATATTTCTGCTGAGCTGACGCTTTCATCTGCTGCCAACCTGCCAAACAGTCCTTGTGCTAAATATTCAAACAGGCAAGAATGCCCATGTGCACACGCTTGCATGCATGCATAGTAAATCGATCAGAGTCTTCTGTCTCTCCCTTTCACCCAGAAGGATCTTCTTACTATCCTGCCTACGTCCCTTCCTATTGGCTCTCCCACAACACATTATGTGGTGCCCATGACAGACATTAATTATAAATGTGTCACCCCGATGTAGGCTAAAGTGCTGCAAGACATTTCCTCCTCATTGCCAAGAAGGGTAGAACCTAGAGGCAGGAAATATGAGGCAGGAAATGGCAAAGCTAACTGAAACACAAGTGAAACTTTTTGCCACTTCAAGTTGAGAGTTGTTGATTTACAGTGCATCTCATGTCCTGCATCACACATTCAATACCAAGAAACAGGGACAACATTACCTCCTGCCACAAAACCTTGTACAAGTCCCTCGTGTAAAACCATGACCTCTGCCTGAGGTTGTGAATGAGCCCAGCCAAGGTCCCTCCATCACAGATGGACGGTTCCTGGGGCAGGAGGAGCAGTTCTCCCCCCCTCCCCCCTGTGGCTCTGGTCCTGGTTCTATTTCTGGGTTAATGGTCCGTTCTTTTTGCTGTGCTGTGCTCAATAAGCAGGACTGATAAGAAGAAAGATAAGGAAAACCGTTTTGTTCATCGGCTTACTATAACAATGGGGATGACGTAAAATGAAAGCAGAGTGGCAGCACGGACGATGTCAGTTCGAGATAATTTGAAGAGCAGAAACCTACTTTGCTTCTGTTACAACAGAACAATAGAATACAACAATAAACTGATCACTTGTCTGCCCTCTCGTCA
The DNA here is from genome assembly GCA_901007825.1 of Macroramphosus scolopax. Classification (NCBI taxonomy): domain Eukaryota; kingdom Metazoa; phylum Chordata; class Actinopteri; order Syngnathiformes; family Centriscidae; genus Macroramphosus; species Macroramphosus scolopax. The sequence goes on along the minus strand of CAAKHC010014353.1, from coordinate 62,568 downwards.
GATACAATAAGCTGCAGTGTTGCACTCAACTCTGTCTTAATTCACTTGTAAATCACTGAAAACATCCCGACGCTGTTTATGGACCTTGACGTGAATTGTGAGAGGGTTGCTCAAACCGTGCACGCTGTGCTCTCACACAGCTGCTCATGCTGGTGTTTGGAGGTGATGCCCGCCTGGCACGTCGTCATAGACTGGAGTGAGGCTGTATGCTGAACGGACAAAAGCACATTGAGGCCAGGACAATGGGGAGCTGACAGCCTGGGTTGTGTTTATCACTCATGATTTTGCTCTCTCGCTCCTTCCTGTCTCTTGTCTGCTTTCTCACTGTTTCTTTGTGCCTCAGTTAGTAAAAGCTCGAGCACATGTTCACAGAGATGTCTGTTTATTGCAGGATTCTTCTGTGCCGTGTTGCGTGTTTAGTCATGAAATACTTGAAATACAGGATGGGATTCTGTCATCCAGGTGTCAGTGATGTGATTGCTGGTTTCAGCCTGTCATATTTAATGCGCGGTCTGGATTTAGTGTGTTGACAATTTGGGGGGTGCTTAAGGTTTTGTTGACTGCTGTAGCAAATATCTGTATTTCTGGTTTCTTCCACCAGGATGGATTTAGTCGAATTGACATGCCATGTCGGTACAGTGGCATCTGCACCGATGCCCACATCTGCAAGGATTTGGTCACGATGTATTTTAAGCAGTCATGTTTCAGATGCAAACTATTCTAGGTTTTACAATACCAGATACATAAAGACATCATCTTGACATTTAATCCACCAACGATCAACTAATTGAGGAATAATCTAAAGATATATGTAGGATCTTAATGTGAACCTTAATCCTCAGGGAAGGTGATCGCACAGCAAAAAGTATTTCACCCTTTCTTTTTGCCCTCTGAATCATCAGTCAGTGGTCCTTTGACTTTAGACGCTCTTCACAATACTTCCCAAAGGGTCAAGATGTCCATCGACTAAAAGTTGTAATGCTCCTTACATGTAGATTCATCCCCGTGGAGTTGGTTCTGACTGTGAATGATGATGAGGTGAACAAGTAACTTTAGATCTCTATAAAGCTAAATATTGAAAGACTTTTTCTATATCGGTCCAGAGTTTAAATTGGAGCTCATCTGATCTCATCAACCCTCACAGTTTTCTCATTAACGACAGAAACAACTAACCATGCACATCGGAGTGTTGCTCTAAATAACCAGCCAGAGCAGTGAGTCATCCCATTCCGGTGGAAGTGACAGAGGAGTGCAGGGGACTGAGAAAATCAGGCCTGACACCAAATGATCTCTCCTCCACGCTTCACCGAACCAGGTTCAAAGCTAATCTTGAAGGACAGAGTCGTGTCGATCTGCAGTGCAGAAGACTCACAAGGCTCCAGCTGCTCCAAACGTACCCTCAGTTTGTCCTTGCTCCTCCTGTCCTGGTGCCTCACACCTGAGTTTAAGTAATGATAGTAACACAAATCTGATGGCCCAGTCTGCACCAGCTGAAGCTGGAGTATATAATATATATAATATATATATATATTATGAGTCTGCGTGTTCACAGCCTTGCTCGATGGCTTTACATCACTTACAAAAACAACTATGATTTCATTTATCTGGCTTCTTCTAAGACTTCAGACAAACACTGAAAGAGTTTATGCCGGTCATAAGTTTGATCACTGATGTGCTCATGAGGTTGACAGCATCAGTGACCTGCCTGAACCGCCGAAGAAACCACCATAGAAAGTTTTAATTTGGAATACTGCAGTGTTTTTAATCTCAGTAATCTGTCTCCCATAAACAGAATAATGAGCTTGTTTTTACTTCACTCAGATCTTCCTTCATGCCAGTCTAATGTGCAGGGCTCGAAATAAATAGGGCCTAAATAATTGATTTGGGACACCGATGACTTGCATTTGGGGCTGGTGTGGGACAATGAGAGAGAGAAGCTGTTTTGTCTTTGGTTCAGCAAGTCTGGATACTTTTCACCACGTTCAGCCCGATGAGCCGGCAGAGAGTTGTGTTGCTGCTCAACAGAAGCTGTTGTTACATCGAAAGCTGTTATTTAATTATGTGTAATGTCACTTTACCTTCTTGTTTGTCCGTCTGTTAGCAGGATTATGCAAAAACTACTAGGCTGATTTTCACAGAGCTAGGTGGAGAGGTGAAGCATGGAACAAGGGAGGGCGCACATGATTTTGGGGTTGATGCATTGTTCTTTGCTCCTTGTTTGTTTTGTCTCTGCGTCCTACCATCCGCCCACCTGGCTTCACTCACCTCTATCTGTCCTATTACTTTCTCCCATATTCCTTAGAGACACTTTCTCTCCCTCCTGCCTTGCTCCATGAGCTTGTGACAAATGTGCCTGTTCAGAGGTTAGTGAAGCATCTTTCACACTCGACTGTGTCATTACATTTAACCCGATTCCAGCTCTGTGTTGCTGCGTGAGCGAAGGCTGTTGCAGCATTTTCATTAAAAGCGTTTGAGGAGAGACACGTCTCCTCTCACCCAGAGGAAGGAGAGAGAGGCAGGTGAGGATGGTGAGGAGGCGGCAGTGTGTGTTGACCTTCCCCTCCCTACGTTGAGAGAGAGAGACAGAGAGAGAGAGACATCTGTTAGTAAACCCCTCTCTGGCAAAGGAAAAAGGAATGGAATTAAATTGAAAAATGCCTAGCGTGGGCAGTCGGATGCCCCATTCGTTTCATGATAAATTTAAATGTGTTGTTGTTGTGTATGAGGCTTTCTTTCATTCCTCCCCATCTGCTTTTCCAGTCCTAATTTCTCATGGCAGCCATCTGTGTGTTGTGAGTGCGAGGGTGGCAGGGCTCAGAGAGCAGAATTGGATGTTAATATCCCTCCAACGACGAGGCTCGTCTCTCGGACTGACCTGCAGGCTGTCTGTTGATGATATGATCCTCACTTCAAAACCTTGTGTTTCTTCGTTTCACTATCTAAGCGCTGCCTTGTAGCTCCTGATTCTATCTTTGCTTGTCTGTCGTCTTCTGTGACTGTTAAACCTGTTGCACACGATTGTCTATCACAGAGGTTTTCAACGTTGGAGGTGGGCCTCGCAGGGGGGGGTTCCACGCAGCTTCAGTGAGTGGACGTGAACCAATATTACACTAGTTATCACAGCCTTAATGTGTATGAGTTCAGAGATACAGTAGTTACAGGCAATTATACTGTTTGCCTGAGAGCTAGAAACTAATCAAATTCTTACAACTGACCTTTTTAACGTTGAGGCAAGTTAGTTAGTGTGTTTACAGTCACAGTAATTTCACCTACAGTTAGTTCAGTGATTAAACCATATGGCCAGTGGGACACACACACACACAGCAAGGCTAAAATTGGCACCGACACTTAATTCCTGAATAAAAAATGATCTTGAACATGGGGAATCAAGGTCACTATGTGTCCCACTTCCTCTCTGGGCTTTGTTGTGCCCGAGAGCTGATTTCAGCTGAACGCCTAGTTGGACCCAGATGGAGAATGCTGGATGTCAGCTACTTCCATACATCCCACCGTGGCTGGTGTCCACATGGGGTCCCGCCGCACACCTTCCTCATTGTGTGACCGGATCGTGCTGCGTCAACCGATGAGGATCAAAATGAAACGGCTGATTAGCACACACCTACAGGGTATTTCAAGACGGCAGCAAGTGGCCTTTCTTCTCATCGCAGTGTGTTTATTTCTTATAATCTGAATCTGTTAATCATTGTCTCCCTGCTTTGGTAAATTTAAACACTCAGCTTCCTCTTTGGATGTTTTGGTTAACATCTTTTCAATTTTAGTCTTGTGATATATCATTGATTCTATCAAACTGTCCCCAGAATGTTTTCAATTTGACATAATGTACCAATTTAATGAATAAATATCTAAATCTTGTGAGCAGACTCGGGTCAGTACATCGCATGTTTCATTGAATAAATTTGAGCCTTTAAGTGGTTTTACAGAAGGTTTTGAAACATCTTTCAGTACAGTGATACACAACTCCACAGCAAGAGAATCAAGTGAATATAATCGACCGCTCAACCACAACTGAACATTCCAACACTGAATAACCGAATGTAAAAGGATCTTCAGACCAGGGGTGATGAATTTCAATTTCACCAGTTTATTCCGGTCCTGTCAACAGACAACGTTTTTGAAATTGAGATTTGTCAACGTTCTTCTGAAGATCTGTGAGCTTTTTACCTTTTTTTGTGTGTTCAAAGTTGGAACTTCTAATTATTATTATTATACATTATAATCTTCATTGAGTAGCTCATTACAATTCATTTCAAAATAAAACACATCATTACGAACTAATGACAATTAAACCATCTTTGTTAATGTTAAAATAAAATAATTTCCCAGAGTTCGTTTACAATGATTCATTTTGACAGCAGCATTTTGCTAAACTATAAAACGATATTATCACATCATAAAATAAACACATGGTAACATTAAATCTTCTCCCGGCTCTGCTCTGCAGTATTTCTGTCCACGTTTCGGGCTCTGCCAAACAGTAAGCTGTCTGCAGGGGCCTCCATCCCACTGCTGAGCTAATTAACAAGGTGTGAGATGTGTGTGTGTGTGTGCGACCGTGTGTGTGTGCACACTAGGTCTTGCTGTGTTGGTTCCTCTGCGTGTCGCTGCCTGATGCCAGGTCACCGGGCCGGAGCTGAGGCCGTGCCAATACAGGGAAAAGGGCTGTTGTCAGCATACACACATGCAGCCACACACTCAGCAGAATAACAGATAACAGGAACCCTGTATGGAGGCGGCCCTGGGGAAACACACATCATTGATTCACTGGGAAAAGGCAGGAGGACGTTCAAACGCTTTTGTGTTTGTGTCCTGCAACTACGGGGCGATTCATTAGACAATGAAAAGGGAAACACTGCAGTCCTCTTAAAGCCAAACCGCTAAAGTTAAGTTTCATGAATCACATGGTGCTCTGGTTTTTTATGTACGTGAGGCGAGTTGTAGACCGTTTTTATTGCATGATATAATGTTATGATGTGCAGATATAAAGACTGTCCACACAAGAAAATTGAATGATTAAAATGTTTCCTATCCTAAGTGAGGTAAATGAATGTCAGGGGAAATCACTCTGGTCACATAAACTAAAGGCCAGTTCATGTTCCTGCATAGAATCTACCCTGTAACCTGATGTGTGTCTGCTTGGTCGCATCAACCTTTACATCCTTTTCACTTCTTTCTCTGACTGGATGTGACTCGGCCAATCAGAGCGGAGTACTTCACCTGTTTCACAAGTGCTGATCATCTCCTCCTTTTTTACTTCCTCCCTGTATTCCCTCATTCTCCTCCTCGTCCCTTCTTCCTCTGAGCTCATCCGTTTGAAGTACTTCATTAATCTCTCCTGTGTGATCCCTCAGGAGCTCCCTTCCTACGCCGAAAGTGTCCCAGCAGTTTTCGTGACGCCTTTTCCGAAGTATTGTTTGTGCGTAATTTACCGGATCCTCTGTGATAGTGAATCTCCCCGCCGAGGGCCGAGATTTATGACAAGGAACTCATTCTTGCCCACACACATGAAAAGATCATGCGGTCTGAAACACGTCTCTAATGCAGCTCTTCCTCTTCTCGTCCACTTCCCCTGCAGATCGCTGTGAGTGTCTGTGTGAAGATGGCTTTCTTTCAGAACAACTTCTGGGTAAGTGTCTTTACAACACCTGTAAAATACAACCACTGTTTTAGATACCTTGGTGTCCTCTGTGATGTCATCATCTAATTAGTTAGCTGACTAATTTATGGCAACCCTACACGGATGTGCAGAGTGGAGGAGCGTAGACTTTCTTTCACCCCCTCAACACCCCCCAGTGAGTTTGTCAGCTGTGAAATTGTCTCACTTCCTCATGTTCCTCCCCTCCGCTCCGTCCCAGTGGTACACCTGGTTCGTCTGTTACCGGTGTGCCCTACTTTTTCTACTTTTTTATTTTAGCAAACAAACTAAAAATGTTGCTTCTCTGAGACTTGTCCGATTCCAGGTTTCTGTATGTCAGGCAGTGTTGAGGAAGAGTCTGTTTGTTGAAATAAAACGATACCTTAAACATTATTGATCTTCTTTGGTCTGAATGACAGCTCAACTTTGTGTTTGTAGAATGATAAAGATACTCGTACATTAAAAATAATGGTATGCATGACTCTGTTTCTGCATAAACATGTGGGTCTTCAGAAAGGTTTGTGTTATTGCACTATCTGTGAGTGCACTCTTGTTTCTCTGCCAAGTGAGGCAAGGAAACGAGAGAGATGAGGCAGCGAAGGAAGCAAAGTGAGGTGCAGCAGCGTTTCAGCCTCACGCGTGCTGCAGTCAGGAGGACGAGGCTGGAGGACTGCTGTGCTTCTGTATCACAGACTTCGGCGTAGTCGCAGTTAGAGATGTCCCAGGCTGATTCTGAGGATCAGTATCTGGTCTAACTTTAGTAATCTGGGTTTAAATAAAGCAGATTAAAATCCCTTCGTTTCACTACCGCACTCGTCTGTTTGCTGAGCAGAGCAGAAAACAGCTTCTCAGCATCACTCAAGGCGTAGAGGTTCAAAGATGCTGCTTGTTACGTTTGTTGTGTAATAATATCCAGTGATGTTGGAACCACCAGAACTATGTTGAAGTACACACAATCATTTGTATTTGACCCGGGGTTGGAATCCAGAACCGGTTCCAAGTTAAACAGTGTCACATGGCTGCTTCTTTCTGCTGTTTTTAAACTCCGCTCAGAGACAACAGTTGGTGCTGAAAATCTGTGTTGGCCTACTTTTGCCTCCATGCAGAGAATTGATCTGGAATCAATAAGGTCATCTCTATAGAATCAGACCCACAAGCAGGATTGATACTGAGATTGATATCCATAGACTCGTATCATCTCCTCAACGTCTGCATGCACTCAAAGATAGTTTGTGAGGGAAGAACATCAACACTGTTCAGGAGTCGCATTCTTATTCACATCATATCAGTAATTCATCTTCAGTATTTGAGTCAAGCAGCTGTGAAAAATAACTTTTCTGATGCTTCAGCTGTTTAATTAACGTTCAAGTGAATAGAAGCATCAGACTCTGTTATCAGCTCACAGAGCTGAACTTGCTCGATGAGCTACTATTCTGTATAATGTGTGTTTGTATAGATAACCGTCCCGACCGGCCCGCTTACACACACAGAATAACTATGTAAAACAAATCAACACTTTAGTTAATTAGCCAGCACAGCCACTTGGGAACAAGTCACTCACAGAGCCTCGTCTTGTTTGGCTCAAGTACATTCGCTGCTGCTCACAAAGCCTCCTCAGAGCTCGATGTCCTTTCCCATTGACTGTAGAAGAGCCATGCTCATGGCCAACAGGGGGAAGCTCATCATCCGCAAGGTACATCCATTAAGTCTGTAGTGCAGCTTATTTATCCTAAGAAATTATCCTTTTGTGGTGGGACAGATGTTTAGCACCAGCCTCTAACGGTTTGATGTGGGTCCTGGATTTATTTTCTTCCCTGCTTAGTAACACCTCCCTCTTTGCCCACATTAGAGTGTGTGTGTGCACAGAAAAGCACACAAACAACGCCGGTTGTTTTTTTATTATTGCCTGCTTCTGTTTAATGATGCCAGTGTTGCTGCCCTCCCATCACTTTGAGTCATGGGGGTTTTCTTTCTCTCTGGGTGGAGAACAGAAACTACACAATCTGTGAAACACTGTCTTCTCTATGTTTCTCTCTCTGCTGCATCTCTCTCTTCTCTCTTCTTGTCTCATTCTCATGTGTTCTTCCCTCCTCTTCTTCTGCCTCCTTTTCCGTACCCTCTGTCTTTCTCAGTCACTCCGTACCGGGCTGAACCACATTACGACTCAAACACACATTGATGTCGAAGTCTAACTATCTTTGTGTCCATGTTGGGGTGTGGAAAAGAACCGGGGGAGTATAGCAACGGAAAGAAGATACTTCCTGCTTGAAACGCTTGTGAAACCAATAGAAAGTAGCTGGTGGAGAAAAATGTATCAGACATTAAACATTTGGATCACTAAAAAACATCATTGAAACAACATGTTTCAACAGCTTCAGCATCATGAGACAAATAAGATGCAGATGTGATTTTTCTCCCTTTCTGACCCAGCAGATGAATTAGTGGCCATCAGTGACGACGGACCGCCGCTGCTGGTACCTGCCCCTGATGTTATTGACACCTCTGCAGTTCATTCTGCTCAAACTGCCCAGTAAGCAGAAAAAGGTTCAGTGAGTCAGCTAAACCCGCAGCCACACTGTCTGTTTGGTCCGTCAGTGGGCTGGATGGGTTGGCGGTGTCTGACACAGTGAGGGGAGCTGCCTGATTCATGGCATCTACATCGAGTGATGAACAAAGATTGGATTGGATGCAGTCTATAGTTGAAATTTCACACAGTTGATGTCAATAACTAAAGATTTTGGCCTCATGGAAACAATATAGTGGACTAATTTAGGTTTAACAGACAAGACTTCATTCAGTGAATACTTCAAGTCCCGTATACAACTGGGAGAAAATGTTTTTAAACCAGCAGCAACTATTCTGAAAATAGTGTCTTCTTGTATGTATGTGCATGCTTGCAGTATATCTACTTATAAATACAGAATCTGTCGGCAAAGAACATCGTTCTGGGACCGAAAGTAGTGTTGAGCGTTTCCTGAGCTTTGCCTCCACACAGGTAAACAGTCCGTGTGGAGACAGTAGCTGACATGCAATCCTGAAGCAGTTTAGATTGTCCTGTCAGAGACGTCGTCTCAAGTTGCTAACCGGACCTTAAAATACAACCAGGAAACGCATCAGGAAGTGTTGGCCAGGATATCCAGTGGATGCAGCGGAAGCCCTGAAGTTCTGTCCGTCGCTACTAGAGGCTATTCATAGTTCTGATTGGTGAACTTGTAAAGATTTAAGTTAATCATCCAAAACATAATGTATGATAACGTAAAGATATTCTTCCATGAGCTGCAGGCAGAGTGCACAACAACTCAGTGAAGTTCAACGGCCTGCAGCATGAGTGTGATCTCCTGTCATGTATAACACAGTCTGACAGGTTGCAGTCCCCCAGTTGACCTTCTGATGTTTTATTTGCTGAGAACATGTTTAAACTGAGCCGTCTTCAGTTTCCTTTCACCTTTACTCTGTTCGTTCCCTCAGTTTAATACAACTGAAAGACCATATTACAGAACAGGAGGTTCTCCGACTCTGGAGGCAGATTTTAATCAATAGCCAGAACTAAAGGCTCCCAACTAAACACTGGCAGAGAGGGTAGCGGTGGATCTGAGAGCCAAGGTGAGCAACACCACGCTTTCCTGGTCACGCACACGTACACGCAAGAAGACAAACTCACTAAATAAAAGCAGAAGTTGAGAACAAGCACCTTGTTACTTTGGGAAAAGATTGTTGTGAGCATGCTGTTTATCTGCAATCTGCACCGCCAGCACGTCCTCTCTGTCATTAATTACCTGCAGTTTACAATAAACTCAGTTTAATTAATCATTAGTGCATCAGCCAGCTCAGCCCTCCAGTCAGTGCACACACATGCAGTCCTTCATAATCAAACTGAAAACAGGTTGCACAGCTTTTCATGGAATTATTATTTTGTTTATTCCCCGAGGATGTTGCAGGGAAGCTGCTCAACCTGTTGATTCATTAGATTTTGATCTTCTTGTAGTATTTTAGAGGGCAAAATAAAAAAATACAGATTTGCATTGAACTAAAGAAGAATCAGATCAGATCATCATGTAGCACTTTGAGGAAGGGCGGCTCTGCAGCGCTGGACGTACTGAGGTAAAGATAGATTACATCCCCTCCGGCAGGTCCCCCAAATGTCCCAGCAAGTCTTCATGAGAAAGTTTTGAGTGTGTTGCCCCGTATAGATGCTCTACCTCCTCATACACCCCCCCTCCAGTCTCCCATCAGTCCACCCATTGTGATGGTAATGGACTCCATCGTGCGGAACCAAAACGGTCAACTTAATTGATGAAAAAGAGATCAGCAAGAGGCGAGAGAAGAGGGGGTTTGCATATATCAGATGTGAAGGATTTTCATTCAGCAGAGTCTCCAGGAATACATTATGTCTCATAAAGACACTCGTCGTTGGGTTTGCAGCTCACAGTTAACGTGCTAAAACATCTCCTGGAACAACTCAACATCTACAAGAATCAGTCTGCATGTGCTCCTCTGGTCACGGCTTCAACATGCATGTGGTGTTGTTTTACCTGTAGACAACAAATTGTATCTGTATTTCACCTGGAAGAGTTCAGCTCCTAAAACATGCTGCTGTTCAAAAGTCTCAAAGTCAGAAGATTCTCATCAAATAAGAAATTATTCAGATCAGGTCATGTTGTCATTGTGAACGGTTCAGCAAAGCCGTCAGTAAATATTAGATCATTGAGAACATTTGCAAGGAGAGCTCATATTTGCTTTTTCAAATACTCAAGTCTTCTTACTGATTATTGTTATCAAATACTGTTTGCAAAACCCTTTGGGTGCAGTAATACTCTGGTCGGCCCACGAGCCCTGACGGCCAGCGGCGGCGGACAGGTGCTGTGGTACAGCTGCGTGTGTGTGTGTGTGTGTGTGTGCTTTTTAGGCTTGGACTACCAGCTCACCTTTCTGGGCGAGGGTAAGGTTTCAACAAAAGGTGCCTGCCAACTGCAAGAAGGAGACAAAAAGGAAGTTGGAAGTTTTTCAGACGAGGACGAACTGAGTCTCTTGAAGAGTCAGTATGAGATCAAAGAAGGATTTGTGTGAACTTTGAACAATGCACAACTACTCTAGTGGAATCCCACATTAAGAATTTATCACTGGAAATGAGTACAAGCCATCAGGGGAGGATTCAGGGTTGGGATGAGCTGACAGGTCCTCAACCTGTCTGAGACACCTCCCGAAACAGCTACTGTTCCTCTTCTTGACCCCCCTGCCTGTCTGTCTCTGCTCTGCAGGCCCTCCGAGCTGTGAGTGTGTGTGTGTCTGTTTGGGTGACCCTTCTTTGCCATTCCAGTCATTCCCCTGGTACCTGGGAAATGGTCTGTTCTCCTCCGACGGGGTATTTTTAGGTCCTCAGAAGCAGCTGTCTGTCTCTCTGTTTGCACAGACAGCCGAGCCGTCTGTTGACAAAAAAATGTGTCTCATGAAACAACGCAGGCAGTTTGTGGTCATGTCGCCTCACTCAGGCACTTTTCAGGATTATGGAGATTTAAGTTAAGACAGGTGGAGGTTTGTTCAATTACAGCAGGGATGGCTGAGGTGGTGTTAAATGTCTCAGTTCTACCAACATGACTTTGTGGGTTTCTTACGGAGGATTTAGTCCTCGACAGACGAAACATAAAGATGTTTTCCATCATTTTACAGACACTAAATCTTTCTTTTGTTAAATAACGTCACACTGTGGATTGTTTCTTCCTCTCCAGCTTGTTGAACGTTTCCAGTGGACACATGAGATCCTTGTCTTACATTGTCCAAGTGTCCGAACTCACGCCGGCATCGATAAAAGGCATCGATATGATTTCAGTGGATCGGACGATCTGGAACTGGTTCTCCACTCAGATCGGTTCTGAATTCTCAACAGGCCGACCAGTTAGAACCAGTTTATCATGAAGATTTACTCTATTTTAAATGTTTATTTGGGTTAACTTCCTCTCTGACTGGTGCTTCCCTGGAGACACTGGTGCCTTTTTGAAAAATAACAAGGCTTTACCACAACCGAGAGTGATACCAGAGCACCTGATATCTCTGTTACTTCATCAAGTGTTTTTTCTTTTGGGTGCTAACAGACGATGTGTGTGTGTGTGTGTGTGTGTGTGTGTGTGTGTGTGTGTGTGCATGTGTGTGTGTGTGTGTGGTGGGGGTAATAAGGATTTTATGCAGATTGAATCTCATTGAAGCAAAACATGTATTTTTTAAAATATGTGTGTGTGTGTGTGTGTGTGTGTGTGTGTGTGTGTGTGTGTGTGTGTGTGTGTGTGTGTGTGTGTGTGCTATTTGTACCTTGGCAGGGGGAGAAGAATGCCGGCTTTGACGTGCTCTACCACAACATGAAGCATGGCCAGCTGGCAACCAAGGAACTTGCCGAGTTTGTCCGCGAGAGGTAAGTTCTGCGTGTATTTGTGAGTGTCTGTGTGGGAGGTGGTGCCTGTGATGGATGGGGGAACCTCTGCATTCTTGTGCACTTTGCAAGAAAGACGAGATTCTGTGTAAAATGTTCACCTATTATAAATGAGCTGCTTTGAATTTCATCCCTGCGTGTCTCTAACAAGGTGTCCCTGATTCGTGCTGTTTGCAGAGTCAGCAGATTGGGGAGCAAACACAATCCATTCTTTGTTTAATTGCTCCAGTCATCTCTCTCTCTCTCTGACCTCTGACCCCCGTCCTCACGTTTCTGCAACTTTTGAAGGGCTCCGCCTCTCAAGCACTCTCTCACATGAACAAGCCTGGAGAGGTGGATTCAGCTCCATACAGAGCTGTAGGTTTATCTACCCGACATCATCACGTAAAGCAGACCTGTCAAACTTTGGCTTCCTTTACATCACAAAGCGTTCTGGATGGAGCTCTAGTGAGAGAGAAACTTGGCAATTAAAGAGTTTGGCAGATGGTGGGTGTCTTACAGCCTCTCCAGATTCAAACAATGAGCAAACGTACCAGGAATGGATTAGACAATGGGTGTATTTCCTCTAACATACGTGTACGGTTACAGCCAAGGAGCACATGCTCATCTTAACCTACACTATCTTCTGAGGTCACAGGTTATGTTTCATGTCCTGGTTTCTGTCGAAGTTTAGTTGAGAGCGCGCATGGCGACCGCCTGAATGACTCAGACTGAGACCGTCTGCGTTGGAGCGCTTTGCACTGATGCACAGACTAATTATATCTTCACAGAAATGAGGTCTATTGTCTTTTAGTATTATAATACATGTTAAAGCATCATACAGATGATACAATCTGCCAATTGTAATTTCATCTGTCGAATATGCTGGTTGCCGACTAGAAAGGAGCAACAAGCTTTATGAAGCAGCTTTGTTCCTTGTAAACTGCATGTATGTACGGTAATTGGATCCGTGAGACTCGGTGACTGAGGGCGAGGTAAATTATCTCCTTCAGTGCTCTCTTGAAGTGGATAGTTTGTTCTATTAAATACTCTAATTAGTGATTAGCAGTGATTAAATTGAGGGGTATAATGAGGTTCGGTCAGGAGTTTGTGCACTCTCAGCTGGATGTAAACACAGAGTGCACTGTCAGGCCAGCCGACTCCGGACCAGAGGGCCTGCGCACATTCCTCCGAGGCGGGAAATTCACTTATCTGCTCGGACAGCAGCAGACAATGAATCAGCTGCCAGGAAATTAAATAGTTTGGGATTCCGCAGGACAAGAAAAAGGCAATTGTTTAGATAACTTTCCTCTTTCCTGAAAGGTCAGTCTAATATTAGATCATATGAAAGACACAAACACAAAACTTGGGCATCACTAATGAGCAGCAGTTTGTTTGTGACCGTCAGCAGCGGGTTGTTCTGTTCACCCTCAGGACATTTGGATCCATGTTCCCCCTCGTCCTTTCTCTGCAGGGTCTACAGATGGTTATTAAAGTTTAATGCTGGGCCTCCTGAAACAAGTCCATTCATCATTTAATGTGGCTTAGTGGAACTTTTACACAACACCAACATATAAATGGAAAACCTAAGAAGCCGTGATGTTGGTGCTGCTTGAGTCCTTCACATTATCTGCTCTGCTATCTAACATGTTGTGTGACTCCCATCTTGTGACCTCCTGCAGACATGCAGTACACTACACGTCCACTACATGTTTGTTTTATTTCTCCAGAGCCGCTGTTGAGGAGACTTACTCCAAATCGATGGGCAAACTGGCCAAGATCGCCAGCAATGGAAGTCCTCAGGGGTGAGTGAGCACCGTCATTATAGAACACAGGACGTTAACGTCAGGGTCACAACTCCTGCTCGTCACGTTCAGCTCCTTACAGCTATAGAATGTAAACTGTTGGAAGGTGTCTGAGTCTCGGTTGACATAGCCGGACAAACTTCAAGTATTGTATGAAGACAGACTTGAATTAAACCAACAGATACTATTCCTGCTCACCTCTGCCGGTGTTTCCTTTGGGGAGTGTGCTCACATTGCCCCCTTCTGAACATCAAGAGCTTCAGGAGCTCTGCTCTGAGCTCTTCCGCCTATCTCTGAGCTCCTTCTTGTGTTCCTCTTCCCAACATCCTTCCTTCTGCGCTGGATTAAACTATAAAGTGTTTCAGTCTAGCAGTCTTATTTGTGTTTTCTTGCTTGTGTGTGCACTTCGCAGGACGTTTGCTCCCATGTGGGATGTGTTCAGGGTGTCTTCAGACAAACTGGCCCTCTGCCATCTTGAGCTCATGAGAAAGATGAACGATCTCATCCGCGACATCAACAAGTACGGAGATGAGCAGGTCAAAATTCACCGCAAGGTACATGTCTTGCTATTTGGAAGAAATTGGCAGATGTATGTTTCTTTCAGTGAACTTGTGTAAATAAAAGTCTCCTGGCTTCATGGTAGCTGCTTCATCTGCCTTGAAGTAGCACGTACGCCCGTACAATCAGTCCATGTATTGTGTGTGTGTCTTCATGCCCAGACTAAGGAGGAGATGGTCGGGACAGTGGAGGTGGTGCAGGCACTGCAAGTTCAGAGTGGTCACCTTCAGAAGTCCAAGGAGGGTTACCACGGCAAGTGTCTGGAGCTGGACCGGCTCAGGAAGGAGGGAGCTCCCCAGAAGGAGCTGGAAAAAGTAAGTTTATATTTTTCTTATTTCAAGAAATTTTATAGACGTCAGTTTACAGAAACTATCCAAATGATTGAATTGTGAAAACAAGCTGCTACGGTTTCATTTTCATTGACAAATGTGTAATTTTGGCTCATTTTGTGGCATCAAGATACATTAAAAAGCTCAGGGATGTTATTTTCATTATTATTATTATTATAATAATTTATATTATTATGAGGAACAATGAGGTTGATTTTCCCTGGACAGCTGCATGCAGTAGTTGTAGTTCCTATTCATCTATTTACTTCAGTTTTTTTCCTCCTCACTAGGCGGAGCTGAAGTCTAAGAAAGCGGCCGAATCGTTTGGTTTGTGCATCGAGAAGTACAATCGTGTGGGAGGAGAGTTTGAGCAGAAGATGAGCGAGTCCGCCCAGGTCAGCTCCAACTCCAGCTGGGCTGAAGCCCACTTCTTATCCTCTCCGACGTCCTAGGTTTACTGTGCTCTCTGTGTCTTGGACTCTATCTTCCAACTTATTCCCCGAATCACTCTCTGTATCCTCCGACTGTCCCACGCGATCATTCATTATCCTACATCACGCCTTCCCCAAAAATGGGGACCTTGACTACTGAACACCCACCTGCTCACATATCCTGCACCCTGCTCATTACCTTAATCACTGCATCCACGTTTCCATGGTTACTGCTGCTGTTTCCATGGAAATCCCCAACAATCTCTAATGAGTGCCTCCGTATTTTACATTTGAAACGATGGCTGGAATCCTTGTAACCAATTATCTCTTCTAATAGCTTAGAGGAGGAAGGTCTGTGTGGGGGTTTGCAACACCTGGAAGGAAACGGTGTGTCTTATGATTTAAGGAGAAATGAAGAGCAGATCAGTAAATAAGGGATTTTATTTATTAATTATAATATTTTTTATGATAAAGCTGTAGAGGATCAGGAGATAAATGCCCTGATAGCTGAAGCTCCAAAGAGTTTCAGGAAGGAAGAGGTTTGAATTCAGACCCTGATCAGAGTTTGCATTCACTCCTGGAGCAGTGAACAGGGCAGCTGGGGATGAAGAGCTCTTCTGAACCAGCAGACAATGTTTTCTCTCCCCGCACAGAATGTGCTTCGTTAATGGGAGAAAAGAAAGAAGAAACTCCCGTCACCAGCCGACTCCTCTAACAGCGCCGCTATATCAAGACAATCTGCCTGAACCGGGCTTTGACTAATGAGCCTGCAGACTAAAGCTCCAACCCAGAAACCAAATCGTTCTACTTTATTGCGTTTATGTGGAGGTGTATTTCTGTTTAATTGGATTCTGTTCTGAATCCTCCTAAAAGTGATTCCCACAGTCATCATTTTAATTGAATAAAAAGAAAACAGAAGCAAAGAGAACTGCAACAATATACAACATCAAACCTGTATTAGGACTCGCACTGATACACAGCCTCAAATCCCAAATATCAACAGGCTTTTGCATAATTAGTAATAATCAAGACTCATACAAAGAATGCAAAATCCTATTTTTAATTTGCAAACGTCTTTATTATCCACCGTGATGTTATTCAGTGTGTTTTGACAGGATCGGAGTTTGTTATAATATGGAACCTCTCCGTTTTGTACATGGTAGCACCGTGGTCTGTTCTGCTTCAGCATGTCGTGCGTGTGCGTGCATGTTTGTGTGTGCAGAAGTTTCAGGAGATCGAGGAGGCCCATCTGCGGCAGATGAAACAGCTGATCAAAGGTTATTCCCACTCCATAGAAGACACCCATGTTCAGGTCGGACAGGTATGTTGGAGACAGAAGTCGACGCTGCTCTGATGACTTGCTCTGCTTCTAGAGAGGAAACATCCATCCCAACACTTTATTGTTTCTGCTGCTTGGCACCAGTTTAGTAATCGGAGGTCTCTGCTCCTCTAGAATCTGCAATAGTGGATTGTATGGTGGATGATTTTTAAGGTTAGAAAACATTCTAACATAAAGAACATATATTGAACGGTTGTTAGTGGAGAGATGGACAAGAAACAAGGGGAGAGGTGGTGGTGGGGGGGGGGGGGGCAGGTTAGAAATGTCTCAATCAGAAAATCAATACGGTTTGAGGTTTATTGATTCTGCTGAAGACGAGCAGGTCAAAGAGAGGAGAGTCGTGTCATCGTGTCTGTATTAATATCCAGCTGTTTAACAGCAGATGAAATCACTGGAGCAAAAACTTATATTGATATGTGCCTTGTATGTCAATTCATCCTAACAGGGCCAAATAATCATTCTGTTGTGTTCTGCTGCAGGTCCACGAGGAGTTCAAGCAGAATGTGGAAAACATCGGCATCGACATCCTCATCCAGAAATTCGCAGAGCTGAAGGGCACGGGCAAAGACAGGCCAGGTACGGCGGGCACGGGCAAAGACAGGCCAGGTACGGTGAGCACGGGCAAAGACAGGCCAGGTACGGTGGGCACGGGCAAAGACAGGCCAGGTACGGTGAGCACGGGCAAAGACAGGCCAGGTACGGTGAGCACGGGCAAAGACAGGCCAGGTACGGTGAGCACGGGCAAAGACAGGCCAGGTACGGTGAGCAGGGGCAAAGACAGGCCAGGTACGGTGGGCACGGGCAAAGACAGGCCAGGTACGGTGATCTCACCAAGTGAAAGTTTGTTCCCAGCGTGAGAGAGTTGAAAAGAATAAACGAGACAACTTCATTATTCATTCATTATACCGGGTATATATACTGTATGTGTGTGTGTGTGTGTGTGTGTGTTGCAGCTATGGCTGGCTTTGAGGAGTACATGACAGCTTTGGCACCCGAAGGTGGGAAGAAGAGTCGGGCAAAAGCCTTCAGGATCCCCGGGCTTGGCAAGAGGGACAAGGAGCCAGATTCTACGTTAGTTCTCACACACACAAGCACATTTTCATGATGCATCTTGATTCTGCACATTGCTGCTGGTTTTAATCTGTTATTACTGAATAATAAAATCTGCATACTTTCATCTTCTGCAGGGATTCGGCTGTGACGGAGGCCCCGGTGAGTTTGTGGAATCATCCAAGCAGCAGTGACTGACCGTCAGTCATCCCTGTTGACGACTGTGGTTGGAAGTGTGTCGTGTGTTTGTGTGTGTGCCTGCCAAGGTTGGGGGATGGCAGGAGTATTGTGCGTGGGTGTGTGTGTGTGTGTGTGTGTGGGTGGGAAGAGTAGGTGACCGGGGAATCATGAGTGTGTGATAATGACGTGGCCGACGGTGTGGGGTTTCCCAGGTTATTCTGGTACTTCTAAGAAGAGGTTTCGGTGGTCATCCAGTTGTCCGAGGACGCATGTGTTGGTGCCTAAAGTGGTGGGAGAGAGAGAGGGAGGTCTGATTAATGATTCTGAGGCAGTCACGCTGCAGATATTCATTAATACCCTGCTGGATCCCTGAGGTGGATGACTTGTGATGTTTCAGGAATCTGTAATTTCTTTCATTATCATGTAAATTATTATATGTGTCTATGCAACACTATCAGTTCTGTCGCTGCCGGTCTTGGCCGGGAGATTATTAATACCAGTGAGACTTTTCCTGGTTAAATGAATGAATTTCAAAATGACCAGTTGTTCTTTCATGCAGAGCAGAGAGATGCAGTGAATCCCTGTCGCACACGGCTTCAGCTACACTTATTTATTGTCTGATCACATGATGATGAATTACCTAAATCACATTTTCTCTCTGTTATCTGATCACGCAGAGGGAAAACATAATTCAATGACAATTATCTTGTTTATACCCTTAATTCCGCCTCGTTCGTGGAGATCTGATTACAGATCCACATCCAATGACTGATCATCTCGTAATGTCCATGTGGGTTAAAACCAGCTGCTCCCACACTGTTGTCCTGCTGCTGCTTCAAATCTAACACAGAAAACACACTTCAAACTTTAGCCTGTATATTTGTTTGAGCTGTGGGTAGGTAATGAAACCTGCAGTGGCCACTCAGTGACTCACACTTGCAGTAAAGAGCCTTTAATGTTTGAAGGATCTCTTCATTCACACACTCTCTCCAGTAGAAAGCTCCCCGTGCAGGTTACAGTGCCGCTGAGTTTCGTAGAATGACGAAGCATTTCTAGGAGCGGTTTGTCTCCGTCTTACTGACCCAGCTGTTGTCTGCCTCCCTCCCTCTCTCTCTCTCGGTGTGTGTGTGTGTGTGTGTGTGTGTGTGTGTGTGTGTGTTTCCATTCATATAGAACTCTCCCCTGGAGGTGGACGACGAAGGATTTGTCATCCGAGCTGACAGCACCCAGAACGATATCCTTCCTCTGCTCTCTCTCTTTACTCTCTGCATACACCAAAGCATTGACAACACATGTGCAATTAATAATCACTTATAATACATCCAATCTAGGTGACTTAAGTTAATGTTAACGTGTGTTTTTGTTCGCCACAATGTGAATGCAAAAACAGACGTCTGACAAGTCGATTGAAAACAGTCACAAGGTGTCTGAAGGTCACCGGGCGAGCAGATACAATCGGGGTCTTCTAGTGAAGTCGTTCTCCTTGACTCTCCGTCTCGTCTGTACGCTGCTCCGAGGAGAAGGAGAACAACTTTTATTCCAGTGACTCCGACTTTGACGACGAGGAGCCCAAGAAATTCCACATCCAGATCCGACCGGTGGCCAGCGGGAACTCTGCAGCCACGGAGAAGGAGCTGAAGGCCACCGTGGGGTCGCTGACGCTGCCGCCCAACAGAGGGGTAACGACCAGATTCAAGACAGAGAAATATGTTCCATTTTAAAGGATAATGATATCGGGATGGGTGATATGTATATGTATATCTCTACAGTTGAAACGGTGTTACCAAATCTCTTCCGGTAGACACACTGCTGTCATTGCATGGTTCATACCTTCATATCCCCCGACCCTAATCTGGAATAAAACCAGACTGTTTGATTGAAGCCCTCCTCTCTCGTCTTTCAGGTGACAGTGAAGCGGCATCTCTCCAGTAAGTTCAGTCAAATCTGTGTGTTTGTTTTCTTAGTGATCAGTCCGTTGCAGAGAAAGGTTTAAACAGCGTCCGTGATTCCACAGATTACCGAACATTCATACCACAGATGTCCTGAAAGCTGCTGCTGCCTTCTGTTTGTTCTCTACAGGGAATTCGAGCACCGCAGGAGGCCGACCAGAAGATTGTGAAGGAGCCTCTCACAGGGGTGAGTCCGTCGGACTTCGATGAACAGCAACAATCTATTGTTTAATCTCGTCTTTGTGCTGCGTCTCTCTGGTGATTTCCAGTCGCTGTACGTTTGTTTTTGTGGCTCCACTCTGAGTCTGAGCCCCGTCTCCTCTCCTCCAGCCTGTGTTTCCTCTCCGTCTCTTCGCTGGCTGACCCCGGCGCTCCTCTGTTAGTCACACCTGGTCCTCTGCTCGTGATCCAGAACATGTTTTATTACCGGGTTTGCTACCTGCTCCTGGAGTCACTCAGCAGTTAGTAGCGGAGGGGCTTCTTATCTCAGCCTATCCTGGCTTCCCCTCTGCGATCGACGGATTAGAGCTGATTGAAGAACGTTCTCTGCTTTGAGTCACTGTGTGTGTCTGATCTGTCTCTATAGATGGAGAACAGGAGGGCCTGAGCAGGTCCACCTCCAGCCCCGATCACAGCAGGTGAGCTGCCCTTTATTTCATCTCATATTCAGGGCTTTAATTGCTCCATTAATGACCTTTACAGCAGCTGGAAGCTCCACGTTTCCTTCTAATAGTCATCACTGTTGGTTCTTTATTGTTGACCTTCTGCTTTTATTGCCTTCCTCAACTTATTTCTCTCACTTCTCCTCCTCCTCCTCTACGCTTACACTGCCAAGATGCTTTTTTTAATCAATTTCTTAAAACAGATTTGGCCAGTTGGGTTAATGCCTCCAATATAAAACGATCCGTCATCTGTCCCATTTACATGAATACGGTTCCCTCCCTTTATTACCTCTCTTCCTCCTCACTTCTCCTTACTGCTCTTCGCCAGGTTGAGTTCCACAGCATCCGGTTCAGACAGTCTGTTCGGGCCTCCGCTGGAATCGGCCTTCAAATCCAAAAGCTTTGATGGTCGGGAGCAGCTGGGGCAGCAGAGCGCTTTCCGTGCTTCTGAGTGTAAGAGAAGATGTGTCGCTCTGTCTGTCCCCAACATACATTGTTCATATTGTTCTATGTTCTGAAGTTGAATTCATGACTCCACGTGGTTTTGATATCCTGTTGTTTCCTGTGTGTGTCAGACGCTGCCTTTTCATCCGACTCCTCCTCGCCGGAGAACGTTGAGGACTCTGGCCTGGACTCGCCTTCCCATCAGCCACTTGGGCCCTCCCCTGACCCGGTGGGCTGGGCAGCTTGGCCCCCTGTGTCACAGAGTAAAGAGCAGACCCAAACACTAGGGCGCCCTGTGGATCCTTTCCTCTCTGTCTTTCGCGACCCCTCCCCCGGTCGCAGTCCTCAGCCTCAGGATGACCCTGCGAGCGTCTGGTCCGTCGCCCTGTCACGTCCCTCCCGCATCCCACCGGAGATGGACTCCTCTTCGCTGCGGTTTCCTGCTTTCTCCCAGCAGTCCCTCCCTCCACCTGAGATGGAATCATCGGTGTGGAACTGCAAACACATCCCCCCCGAGGATCCCTTCCTCGCTGCTTTTGAGAGGACCGTCACTCAGGAGACGTTAAACCTGTCAAACGCCTGGTCACGCCCACCGCCTCGCTCCGCTCAGGAGGGGAGGGGTACGGAGGTGCGAGGGGACCCCTTCTCCATCACCCTCGCTGACACTAAGACACTCACAGCCGCTTCTTCTTCCTCCTCCTCCTCTTCTTCCAATCGTAAAGACAGAGAGAGGAAACGGGACCGGAGCCTCCCGCCTCCTGTTTCCTCTGATGACCCGTTTGCAATCACGATGATCGGCAGCCCGACGCACCAGTCGTCACTGGCCGCAGCAGCAGGAATAATCCCTGAACGCAGCAGCAGCACCGGGGGCGGCGCCCCCGTCACTAACAGGCAAGGACTGGAGGCCGGATCAGGCTCTTTACCCCAGCCGAAGAAAGAGCTGGTGCACTGGAACTCTGTCCACAACCCGTTCAGCGAGGGCGTCTCAGGACATCTGAGCAGCTCCAAACCGCAGGAAGGAGGAAAAGGACCAGGAGGAGAGAGGAGGAAACACCGGTCATCAGAGAGTGAGCCCCGCAGGAACGCCCCTCCCCTCACCAGGCATTCTGGGCCTCAGGAGGATCTGTGCTTCTCCACGGACAAAGACCAAGACTGCTTGGACCTCAACACCCAGCCGCCCTGCACCGCCGGCCCTCACAAGGGTACCAACCTCTGTTTGTCTTTACTGATTTTCTGAAGATTTGTTCATGTTTGTTCATTCACCAATTTTCTGATCTGGGGAAGCAACAATTACGACAAGACAGTAAAGACTTTAACGAGAGAAAACATTTGAATAGCAGCATGACGCTAAGTCTCTCAGCAGACATCGTTTGATCGGCTGCTGTTTTCTTTTGGCTGGTTGGGTTGTTGATCCTGTCAGCAGCCGCTCTGAACAGAGTTCTGAGTTTACCGAGGACGTCGGCTCTGATCCGTCACACACCTGTTTACTGTGTGTCAGTCGGATTCAATCAGTTTACAAATGTTTGTCTTTTTTAAGGATCCAAGCACAACTTCAGGCAGGACACCGCTGACGTGGTCACAGCTGCTCCACCCAGAGGGACCCGGGCCAAGAGGACTTCCAGCCGACTCAGCGGCTGTGAGAGAGTGAGTGGAACCTCATCCAGCTCCTTTAAGTAGAGAGTTGTTGGTGTTAGACAGATATTACATCCAATGAAATACAACTGACGTATTGTTGAGCTTTCATTTTAAATTTAAACCTCTTCAAACATCCCTGATGAAATGAATTCTAATGTTGACTCTTCTTCCCACGTCTCAGTCCCGCTCACTGTGCTCGTCCCCGCTGCCGGAGCCGAGCCCCTCCCTCACCTCCTCCTCCTCCTCCAGTCCCAGTGAGTGGGGGCCCCAAGCCAGGGACAACGAGTGGGGGGGACAGAACCGAGCCCCCAGCCCTGCCAGGGTGGGGCAGGCCTCCCCGCTGCCCTACCAGCACCAGGACCTCCCTCAGAGACCGCGTAAGTCACAGACGGCTCGTAGCAGCAGCATGAGAGCTACTAGAGCTTGGAGACGGTTCTTAGCAGTCTGAGAGGGTAACACTAGTGTTGTGGTGGGAAGGGGGGGTCTTCAGCATGGCAGTGATAGAAGAAGCTGTAAAACTCAGTAAAAACATGGATGACCTGTTTCCTCAGTGCACCTCTCGCGAGGCCCCAGTCCCATTTCCCTCAGCACACAGGAGGCCTGGCCTGTGGCAGCAGCCATAACGGAGTACATCAACGCCTACTTCAAAGGTGGACAGCACAATCGGTCAGCATGATGCTTCTTTCTATACAAATACCACAAATCCTGCGTTTCCTCTGCTCCTACGCTGACTGCTGTGGCGTTTCGTCTTTCCCCAGCTGCCTTGTGAAGATCACAGGAGACCTGACGATGTCCTTCCCAGCAGGCATCACTCGTATCTTCACAGCGAACCCCAACGTCCCGGTGCTCAGCTTCCGGCTGGTCAACATGTCGAGGATCGATCACTTCCTGCCCAATCAGAAGCTCCTCTACAGGTCCGTTGGCTTGTTTTTCACACCAACTCCTTCTGTAACTGCATGAACTCTGATCCCAGCATGCCTCTTGTTCCCTCAGTGATCCGTCTCAGAGCGACCCCGACACCAGAGACTTCTGGTTCAACATGCAGGCGCTGCAGCTCCACCTGCAGCGGGAGGCTGAGCTCAACCCTCAGGCGTCCTACTACAACGCAGGCCTGCTCAAGTATCAGGTCAGAACACTAAACCTGCTCTGGACTAGCTGATATTCATAATCTCACATCTAAACTAAGAAGCGACGTTACCGTGTCTTCATGTCTGCTCAGGTGTCCTCCCAGGACCCGGGGCGAGCCCCCCTCCTGCTGTCAGCGGAGTGCCAGCGCAGTGGCACGGTGACCCGGGTGTCTCTGGACTACCACTGCTGCCCCGCCACCGCGCCCTCCACCCAGCTCACCGCTGTCCAGGTGCTGCTGCCGTTGGACCACACTGCCACGGACCTGCAGTGTCAGCCGCCCGCCTCCTGGTGAGCAGCGACAACCGTCAGTCACCTACAGCAACGCTACCGGGAATAAGACAGAGGATTATTATAAAGCACGATTAGACAATTAGACCTTCTAATCACAGTGTGCGAGCAGAAACACCTCGTTACTTCAGAGTTGATGGTAAACAGAAGCTGCTTTCACACATGCACTTGCAACTCGGATCGTTCTACCTGGAGAAGCTGTAGGTGAGAATGCAAATGTGTGAATCAAAATTTAACAGACTTTATCCTGACGGCAGCCTCGAGAGTCCACGTGTGAACAGAGCAGGTAGCGTTCGGAGAGTAAGTACGACGATGAGGAGGGTCTAGTGGTTTGGTGTGAAGCACCAGGAGAAGGTGCTATAAACATACATTTTGTCTTGCCTATGATTATTGTGTTAATTATGCAAGGTTTGTTATTCAAATGACTATTTTTAAATATTACACTCACCCCCTGCCGTCATCCAAAAGAACCCCGACGGTTCGTTGTTGAGGGATCTCGAAAAATCCGAAATCCAAAGATATTCAGTAACAGAGGAAGGTTTGTTGTTGCTGCCCTAAAAATAACCTGAAGACAACTTTTCATTTGGAGTCTTCGAGGACGTCTGGTAATCGAAGTGTGGAGACGAAGAGGCCTCACTCACTCTTTATTATCCTCCGCAGGAACGCCGAGGAAAGACGGCTGCTGTGGAAACTGCCCAACCTTTCCCCGACCAACCACAGCAAAGGTTGGAGCTGCTTCTCTTTTTTCTTTTACCTCTCTGCCTTTATTTCCTAACCTGTGTTGAAAAATAGAGTTGAGTAAGAAACTGAAAGGCAAGAAGAGAGGTAGTTGTACACACACACACACACACACACACCTGACTGACAGCCTTTAAAAAGCCAAAGCCTGAAGGCGTATCATTACATTTTTAGTGGCGACATTTCAAAGTGCAGCTGCTCTTTTCAGCCTGGTGGAGTTTAGCATAATGAGTGAAGGTGCTCGTGAAGACGGAAATAAAGAAGAGCAGAAACACAGGACAAATAATCCTGACGATGATGACGCAGATACGAGATGACACGCAGGAGCTTTCCATTGTTTAGGAGCCGATGACAAAGCTCTGAGGTGGCTCCTCTCCATCTTAAATGCAGCCTGAAAGCAAACCTGCTGTTTCTTTACGACTAAACATTAAACTAAAAGCAGTCTTCAGATGTCACATCAGTAATTCATGGCTTTAACTGGACGTCTTGCCAATTTCAAGCAGCCGTGTCAGAGATATTTTGCAGCTCGGTGGATAAAGATGAGTTCAGAATGTTTCTATCTGTCAGCTCATCTATCTGTCCTCCTCTGCTGCCTCCCAGGCTCGGGGACCCTGTGTGCTAGCTGGCAGTGCTTGGAGGTTCCCCGCGGCCCTCCGCCCAGCCTGGCTGTTCAGTTTGTGGGCACCGGGGCCTCGCTGTCGGGCATGGACGTGGAGCTGGTGGGCAGCCGCTACCGCATGTCGCTGGTCAAGAAGAGATTTGCCACAGGTGATTATGTGAACACACTCTGTGGTTTGTTAGTCGGCTTCATTTACACATCGAACACACACAATCTGAGCCTGTCGGTGGTGGAAACAGGCACCTGCTTCAGGCCAGTTATTGGTCCATATTGGACTGATTCAAATACATGTTGGATCCATTTCCTCTTTGTGTCTGACAGGGAAGTACATGGCGGGCTGCACCTTGTGAACCGTGTGAAGGCCCGTCAGATTCTTAAACACACCGTCGCTTCAGGCCCTGAGAACCTTTCAGCACGGCGGTGATTTGTGTCAAGACGACGTCCTGGAGACGAGGCATCTTCACTCAGACTTCCAGCCTTGAAGGACAATGTGCACTTACTTCTGACAGTGTCCTGCTGTTTTAGGACCAATCCTTTCTTTTTTTCTTCCTGTATTTTCAGTTCTGTGTCAAACTCTGTCGTCTGCCTTTTCCTGGAGGAAAGCTCTTTTTCTAATCACTTTCACGTTGTGTTCTGTGTGCCTTTGTATGACGAGACTAAGCTTGATGTCAGAACTTTTCTTGAATTACAAGGGGAAAGGTGTGTGTGAATAAATGTAAGTATATTTCTGTCTGGAAACTAAGTTGCCATGGAAACTAGGATTTTTAAATTGTGTAAATTGTATGAAAGAAATCTTTAGCACCCTAAAGGAATTGAAAATGTGAGCAAAGATCTTGTACTAAAACTTAGAGATGTTTGTAAATCTGCTGTTTGTTCCAAATGGAGGTTTTGTGATGTGGATATTTGATAAAAAAATAAATGTGCTCAAGTCTTTGGTTTACACCAATTTATTACACATTGTGACCAAGTACAAAATACAGCTCAACTATCTGACCATCAACTGTTCTCAGGCTAGTTAAAGTCTAGTCAAGAACAGGTTTAAAAATACACAAAAATAAGGGTTCAGTATACTTTTAAGAAGAACCAAATCTAGTTCAATAAAAAATAATCCTCCGCCAAAAGTCTAAAACAGCCTTACAAAACATTACAAAGTACACATAGAAATTACTTTTTCCAAAGCACTTGAAGGCAAATTACTGTGACAGGAACAAGTTACAAAAAGCCTTAAATAAGTGGAGCTCCAGGACTCGTAGCTACAACAAAACAAGGAGAGGGGAAATAAATCAATCAAACAATTTGAATACAAAGCTGATATCAATCAAATCAGAGTAGTTCATATAAATAGAAATTTCTCTAGTGACGGTTTAATAGCTTGCTCGGGTGCAGCGGCACCACAGTAATAATTGATTTTCATACATTGAACAGTTGATATCGGAAACATGATCCACGCCAGTCTAATCAATTACACATCAAAGAATCTTCTGATACAGTGCGAGGAGAGAAATTAGGCAGAAATCCAAGGCCACAGAACACACACTTTCTACATCCTATAAAGATATAATGTATATATAATTTATTATGGACAAAGTCCCCAAAGACGTGTTTTTCTATCTAATCCAAAACGGGAAATAAGACTTGGATATTTGAGTAACAGCATGAGGTCAAAGAATCTGGAGTCGGGGAGTGTGTGCCGGCTCAGATGCCAATGAGATCCTCTTTTCTTTTTTTGAAAGGGGTTTTGGGTTTAACAGGTCTGGCGCTCTAACGTGTTTTGATTTATCTCGTCCATTTTGGGTCAGAGGGCTTCGACATCCTGTCGCCACCGTAGTAACTCTTGTTTCCACCCGTGGCAGCAGGGTGAACTGCCACAGGACTTATTGAACGCATCCTTTCACCACACCGAGGAGCCCTCACAGGGGGGAGAGAATTTGTAGGAAATATTTACATATAACGCCACATTGGCTACATCTTTTTTTTTCTTTTTTTTAATACTTCCCTTATGTCATCTGAGCTGAATGGAACACAGCATAGAAATCTGTTGAGGTAAACAAAGCAACAGCTTACACAGCCACACAAGAGACTGAGTTCCCTGACTACTGAGAGACTACTGAGGCTCGACTGCCCGACAGACGGAGCCGTGAGTATGGCTAATCTGGAGGGAACAACAGAAGGAAAGGTCCTTTGGGTCAGTAGGTTGCAAGATCATCTGTTTTTTTGACTTTTTTTTTTGTGCTGCGAGCTGCAGCCGAGGCAACAAGGAGTGCACACCTACACCAAATGTATGTTAAAGGTGCTTTGAACGTCTGAGGTTTGGAGACTATACATTCATACTGCGGTAGAGGCACAGCTGAGGGATAGATAGACATCTGTAGTGGTGGTTTTAAAGTTAGCGATCTAAGGCACTCAACTGACACTATGGCACAACTAGTTCAATTTAAAAAAAAAAGAAAAGAAAAGAAAAAAAAGGAATCACATTAACACCACCACTCAAAAGTTACACACCCAATAAAAAGGTACTGCACAAAGTCATTCACAGTTGCAACATAAAAGAAAGAAAATCAGACCTGTTACACCCCTGTGAGTAAAAAACTGACATGTCAGATGGCTTCCTAGGAGAAAGACTTGTCTTTACAAGCGCTAGCGAAGCAGGACTGACATTGCTACTCTCTTCTCTATACATTGCACACACTGACAGCAGGAGGACGCAGTGTGCTTCACCCGAAAGCCGCCACGTTCCGCAAGCCAGCACAGCCCTGTGCTGGACTGGACTCACATCTCCTGCAGAGGGTGGCTCATTTCAATCCTCTCTCTCTTGACAGCTGGTTCAGTAGGACCTCTGGACACATCAGCATCACTGCCCAGGTCGCTCATCTCGTCAGAGAAGGACGCATCTAATGGCACAGGCGGGGGGGGGGGGTCGTTAGATGGAATAGTGAAGTGATGTGTTGTAGAAAATATGGAATTTGATCTGATTTCATTTTTTGGAAAGACAGTTCGGATGTTATTATACCAGAATCAAATACCTTTTTCCATTAGTGAGGGCATCATGGAGCTCAGATCACTGAACTGTAATTCAGAAGACGTCAGATTGTTAGCTGGACGAGCTCAGGAAAAACATTTTTCGATCACGTAATATAATATTCAGCGGAGCCAGTGTGTCTGAGACAAAAGTTTCTCTAATGAGACAGGCTTCTTTTCTCACCTCTCCCATGACGGCAATAGGAGTTTCCCCAGTGGCCTGAGCCACACGATGTTCTACCAGGTAAAACATGTACTCGTCATACAGAAGGCGGATCAGGTGAAACGAGCCAAAACTAGCTGCACTGCGCAGAGTCAGATCCCTAATCACCATGGAGCTGCACGGAGGAGAAAAGACAGGAACTATGAGATCATGTTTGTAGAATATGTCATAAAGCAGCTGTTCAACCGCTGTACAAATAATCAGGTCCCTAAAACAGACTTTTAGGGAAAGTGTGGGAAGTCGTCTGGTTCCCTCGGTACCTGTAGAAAGACCATTTGAGCAGGAACTGGCGCGCCGCCTTGGGGAAGCTTGGACTGCCCTGGTGGGGCTTCAGGACCTGAGAGACCACGTTGTCCAGCCAGGTCGCCCACTGATCCAGGGAACTCTGCTGCTGCAAGGTGACTTTGAAGTCCTGCTCCAGACGCTGAACCACGCTCTCGTCACACTGACACACCCATGATGCCTGCTCCTGTTGGACACAACAACACGAAGAGTTAAAGGTCTGAAACATGAACACTGAGTGTTGATGAACTGGGAAGATGTCGCATAAGAGCACCTGAACGTTAGCAAAGTCGACCCGGTTGAGGTCAGAGAGCATCTGGTTGATCTGGGAGGTGTTCTGGAGGACGGCGCGGGCCGCCTGGGCCAGGTGGTTCAGGCTGGTGTAACGTCTCAGAGTCTGTGCAAAGGCACTGACCACTGCCACCTACACACACACACATCCAGAAACAAACCGGTCAGACACAATGATCTCATGTCTAAATATCATATACGTACTATATATTATTTCTGTTACCTTGGTGCGGATGATTTCTTGAGGAAAGTTGGTCATAGCGTTAGTCAGCCATCCCTCCAGACTCTTGGCAAAGTTACGGATGGCCTGAGTGAGAGTGCCTGAAGCCACCAAACAGCTCGGGTTACAAACTGACGCTACTATATTTCCATCTGGACGTTTTTCTTAGTTCA
The DNA here is from genome assembly GCA_901007825.1 of Macroramphosus scolopax. Lineage (NCBI taxonomy): Eukaryota > Metazoa > Chordata > Actinopteri > Syngnathiformes > Centriscidae > Macroramphosus > Macroramphosus scolopax. Next base: position 33,153 of record CAAKHC010014353.1, on the reverse strand, counting down.
CTTATGTGTTAATACAGTAAAGCAATGTGAAGGTTATTGGACCAACAAACAACATGTTCACTCTTTAATTCACTAAAAGTAGCAGTAATACTGACTGGGAACAGGACGCAGCACGTCGGGGATGAGGATCTCTACCAAAGCCTGGTAGAGGATGTGGTCACAGCTCCTCATCCAGAGTCTGATTGGCTCATATTTACAGAGCGCCACCAGCTTCTCTCTGGGTATCACACCATCCAGGTCATCATCACTACAACTAGATGAGAGGAAACAAACAGTGATGAAGATAAAATCATTGAGTTCAGCCCAGGCAGGACACTCCTGGTGAGGATTTCAATCATCAGAGCACTTCCTGTGTGTGTGGTCTGACCTGTTGGGGATGGAAGTATTTCCGTCACTAGATGGCGGTGTTGAATACCAAAAGGTCTGCCAGAGTTTTTCAATGAAGTGGAACTGGAGGTTCATCACCACATCCAAAGTAGCCTGCAGGAGAGCAGGGAGGGAGGCAGGGTGGGAGGGACGGAGGGAGGAAGAGAAAGAGGTGGGAGGAAGGGGGACAAAACATACAGAGCTGAACCATGGCAACCAGACACACAACAAAGTTTCTACAGGCAGCCTCTCGCTCACTCTGGGCCTGACTGGTTAGACAATGAGCCAGCTCAAACACTGCTCCCCGCACATTAATCATCAGGAAGATCCCAAAGACCACGTTTAGGCTTCATCTCAAGTTTTATTTGAAGTGGATTTCACTCTACATGTTTTATCCTGTTTGCCTTGATAAGGCAGATTCGGCTCATAGACGTATCGGTGCACTCACATCCTTCAAACAATCAGTGGCAAGGCGCTGACCTGAGCTGACCCATGTGACTTCCTCTTTCCTGTTCATATGTATGAGGCACGCAGAGAGCGGGTGTGTGTCGCACGCAACCGAATGCAAAGGAAGATGTTTGAAGCTAGAGATCGAAATAATATTTTATGGCTGAAGCCCCAACATGCCAGAGGCAAATATAAAAAGGAAAGCTGAAGAAGTTTTGTCTCTGCCTTCAGGCTCGGCATGGAAATGGAAATGGATTGGACAGTATATTAGGTACACCTCTCAGCATAACCCAGCACAGACAAACGGCAAATGGAAGCCTCCAAAATGATGAATCAGCACTTCTCTCAAACAGAAAAACTCAAACTGAACATATAAAAAAAACCTTTACAGTTGATTTAAGTGTACCTAATAAACTGGCAAGTGAGTTTATATCTCTACATTGAGTCTACTGCGGAGGATTCACACCCTGCCCATATATTCTCCTCTTCCTCTGTCTGGCAGGACATGCACTTGCCACTGGATCTTGTTACACAGCAGTGTAGGCTTCAATCACATGATATGTTTTTGCTGCCTTTTAGCCGTCGCCATGGCAACCTTGTTTACGGTTGCCCCCAGCAACAGGTCAAACACAGAAGTCCAAAACAAAAAGGAGAATTCCCCATCCCCGTCAAACAAGAGCATTATGCCTCCACAGTTTTGCGCCTCAGAGGGAAAACAACATGCCTCCAAAAATGTGTGGAGGAGACAGAACACATGTTCACATTCGCGGACACATGCAGACAGCCTGCGGCACAGACTCCCAAATCTTAACCCCTCACTTCTGTGAACACACATGCCAAGTACTGTGACATCCAGCGGGATTTATGATCTGAAACGTTTTGTTAACCAAGTCTACATGAATAAACATGGAACTGACAGTGAATATACATGTTTACAGCGCTGAGGCTTAAAACAAGCTGAATCCCTTTAACCTCATCAAAGTCAGAAATCAAATATTCTTACATGCCTAATCCGTGCCTTTACTTGTGCTGTAACTTTAAATGCAGTTAATCCAACTCTTGGCGAGCGTGTTAACAGGTCACTGTTGGCTCACAAGTAAGCGGGGAAAAAAGTAAAATGCATAAACATTAAAGACGCACTGAGAGCTGTGAGAGTGACGGAAAGACGCTGGCAGACAAAGACAGGAGCCCATGTGCCTGTCCACAGACAAGGCAACACAAAGGCCCGCGGGGAGGCCACCACAAAGACACCAAGATGTCCACCCAGCGCACTGAAAGGTTAATTGGCATGTCTTGAAAGCTGCACAGAGATGAAAAGACGGCTGGAACAAAGGGAGCATGGTGAGGCAGGACAAGGGGAGGGCAGGGATAATATGATAAAGCTCGCACTTCTCTGCTTTAATCACAGCCTCTCCTGCCTGTACAGCCCCCAAATTTGACTGTTTAATATTATTTCTCTTCTCCCTTGAGGTGGAGGGTTATTCCTCTGCCCACTAAATTCATCTGTACAACCTGTGAACCGTCTACAACAGGTCTTCCTCATGTGTTCTCCTGATACACAGGTTGTGCACATCAAGTCTGACAAAGTTCAAGCTAACAGACTAGACACCTTTTGCATCTGCTTATACTCAACTAATGCATCTGTCAGCAGGTCAAATGTTTAAAATATATCCTACTTACAACAGAATGCATGTAACAATCGTTATGCCTGTGTTCTTATTGCCACCTTGTTTGGGACTGATAGCGATCCACCGAGAGTTGGAAGAAGCCGTTCCAGTTGGTAATTTCAGTGTAGTGTCACAGTAGAAGGAATACAGGGTGTCACATGCTTCACAGATTGTAAAGCCCTTTGAGGCAATATAAATAAATCATCATTTACACCGCGGACTGAAACAAAGCTGTGCTGCAGGTCTGGATGTGGAGGACTACAACCCGCAGGAGCACGGTGGTAAAAATGTTCAAACTTTTCCAGGGTGGTGAAGATGAAATTGAAAATGAGTGCTGTGATGTCGCCTACCTCGCAGTGATCTCTGTAGAGGGTCTGCAGCTTCTTGATGTCGTTCATGTTGATGCGCTCGGGCAGAGGCTGAGTCCCCAAGTCAGGAGAGGGGAACTGAGGCAAGGAGTGGGATGTGTCTACGTAGAGAGAAAAGGTTGTCACTCACACGGGCACCTTGGCTCAAATATTGTGGAGACAAAAGAGATGAAAACCTCCTTGACGAGCAGTGTAATCAGCCAACATTTATGTTGCAGTCGGATTCTGTTTTAATATATAGGCCACATGAGTTATTAGAAAATATGTGATAAGCCACGCCCACTTTCACCAATCAATAGGCACTTCAGATTTTTTTTTTATTATTCCAGATACACATCTGCGGCTCTTTCGGCGTCTCCTATGTTTCAGGCTCAAACTTCGTTGCTACACCTGGTCCCAGTCAGGAACTAAAGTTAGCCCCGCCCGACGCAAAGATATTTTGGTATATACGTTTTTGGAGTACGAAGTATAGCGCCACCAACTGGAGGATTTAAGTCAAGTTAAGGGTAAAACGTTTCATGTATGTAGCTTGTGTCAGCTCATAGCAATCAAATAGAGAATACACAACAAAAGTGTTCTACCTCCTCTAATGAACACTTTGTTTGTAGACTAATGTGTGTCAGCCTAGAATCACTGATCCTCATCAGAGTCTCAACAGGAAAGATGCCAGCGAGTAAATTTAATGAAGTCCGGCATTGATGTTTTGTTTATCACTAACATGTCGATGCCAAATCTGATTCCCCTCTGTGATTATATTGGAGACAACAGTAAGTGTATCAAACAGTTTCCTCATCATCAGGATCCCATCTGAACCAGCTCCTGTACTCACCTATGTACTGCTGGTGGTGTTGGCTCTGAGCAGCCACTGACTGCTCTGGAGTGTTGTTACAGTGCTGAGAGCTCCCACACAGGCTGTCGGACATACCATCCACCTTCTGGAGAGGTTTGAACCTACACAGACAAGGAAGGATGAGAGGAAACAGGTTTTAATTCCAAAGAAAACCGATCATAGATAACTTTAGTGTAAGCTCACTCCCACCCGGGTATGTGAAGTACTAAGGTGCCTCTGTGGTTTATTCATACGTTTCTTCACACCTGTCTTTGTTTGCCAAGTTTGGAGGGTGTGTTGTGAGTCAGTAAATGACAGATTAACAACCACCAAAACTTCTCTCTCCATTTTCTATGAGATTTACTCTCATAGAAGTAAACTTAGTAGTAGCACCTTGTACCAACACACTGCAACAAGACATTCAACGCACCACTCAGAACACATTGTGGCAGCCCTGTTGTAGTATTTGGATCAATTTCTTGCATCAGTATAACAACCTTGAAAGAAAATGAACAGGGAAGGAAAAGAGGGAACAGAACTTGGAGAAACAGGAAGGAAAATGATGAAGAGTGAGCAGCAGAGAACGAGTGATGACAGTCGGGCAGCTGTTACAGTATATATGAGAATTATGCATGAAATCAAACTGAAAAGAACCAAACATCCAAAAGCACTTTTTCCAAGTGAAGCAACATGTCAGAAAATGAGAGAGAATGAAAGGACTCTTGCTGAAGGTTTGGACAAATGTCACAGAGACAGAAGTGGAAAGAAAGAGGATGGGAGAAGGTTGAACTTTCTGCTCGCAGGCAGAGCGTGCTGACCTCTGTTTCTGGTGGACAGGCTGCTGCCTCATGGCCATGTACTGGGTGTCCTCCTGCAGCCGGTTCAGCGGGGAATCTGGCTTCACTCGGATGCCATAGTAATGATACTTAGAGTTCCCTCTGGAAGATTCAGTGAGAGAAAAGCCAGAACCCAGTGAGGAGGAGAAGACTTGCTATCAGCATAATCACTATCATTATCCTCCTCTATCAGCAAGTCTCCAGTGCCTATAAGCATCATCATACTCGTCACATCTCTAATGGTAACATGATTACTGTTATCAGCATCTGCAACAACCTCTTCCTGTTTGTACCTGGTTCCGAGGCGGCGTGTCCTGAGGCCCATGAAGACTGAGCGAATGAGCTTGCCAAAGGAGGCTGCGTTGACTGGATCCAGTTTCTGTTCCTGACAGTGTCGCAAGTAATGGTTGTACAGTGAGCACCGGGGTAGGCTCACTCCCTCCGCGGTCTCATAGTTGTCCAGCAGCCACTGAAGCTACAAATACACAGAAGACAAAGTCTCCAGATCAGCCAGCCTGAATGGACCAAGTCTGCTCTGTGATTGTCAACTGGCCAGCGACAGACAGCAGCAGAGGACACACCACACTCACATCAATAGCAATCTATTTTCTTCAGGTTGAACACCGAAAGACGACTGAGCTCCAACGGTGCCTTTGGCCGTATATCACTGAGTGCAGCAGCCTCAAACATCTCTCTTGGACAAATCAATAAGGCAAGTAGATACTGACGAGGCCGTGTCTGTAACCGACTCTGTTATAAAGAATTTGTACAAAAAGCTGACATGACGAATTTGCAAATCAAATGAAAAGCCACACATGTAAACAAATGATGTTGAGGCTGTGATGTGACAGCTGAGGTTTAGAGCTGGAATATAGACAAAGCATCTCAACCCCAAATCTTACATGCACCCTGGCGGAGGTTTGCCCTCTCCAAGTGACTTTTAAAGTTAGTTCCCCTGAACTGTAGTTACTATTAAAGTTAAGAACTAAAAAGGTCAAATCAAAACTACTCAACTTGCCAGCTGATCTGTCCTTCTGTAATAAATAATTTCCTCACAGACTGCGTTTGTTTTTCTCACTGCACACTGTCTCTGTTGTTGCGTGTGTCATTGGTCACAGCAAGATCTGAGTCAGCAGACGTGAGTCACACATGTACGAGGGTAAACAGCAGAGCTAATGTGAATCCAAAACACTATCTTTCCCTAAACCTAATCGTGTGTTTATATATCTAACATCGTTGACGCATCATAAACATATTATTCAGCAGAGATTTTCAACAGTGCTGGAGCACACTGTCGCCTCCTGATCTGTTTACACAGTTGACACAGCAGTGACGGTGTCACATGTCCATGATCCTGTTAAATTACTGTTTGCATGTCACTCGTAAAACAGAATTATTGAGAGATATGATGAGGCAGGGAGGAAACACGCTTAGTTACCACTTCTGAACTTCTAACATTTTTGTTATGTGCAAAAAAAAAAAGGAAATATTGAAGAATCACAATCACCGTAATCATCAAGTCATCTTAAATCCATGCAGAGTATTAAAACAGTGACAGCAAATGCGGGGAAAAACAGTTGAGACAAATATACGTGTCAGTGGGACAGTGCAGTGTAAGTAAAGCTAGCAGTAGGTGGTGTGTTCAACTGAGCGTGAAGCAAGTAGGAACACACTGCCTACAGGTTCAGCCACTGGTTTCTTTTTCTCTCCCATTTTCTCATGTCCTTTGAAAGAAAGTTCCTGGTGGACTTACATGGCTGTTGAGCAGGCTGCTTTTGTGACTTGCAATTCCCTCAGACTTTTGGAGGTTTTCAATCGCCATTTCAAGCTAAAGAAAGGAGCATGCACAAAAAAAAAAGGAAAAAAAGAGTGGACACAGAAGGGGGAGGAGGCAAGAGAGTGAGAAAGATAAAAAAGAGAAAGAAATAAGCAGAGGTATATGAAAAAAACACACAAAACAGATAAAGGAAATAAGACTGTTAGCAAGCAGCCAGATCTTTGCATTTCCATTAAAATCAGTCAGTGTTGCAGCCAAATCCATTATTGGCTGACAAAAGCATGCAAATCAAGGGACTCATAGAGTTAAGCTGCTCAGTGAAGGCTTGTGGTCAGACACTCTAATATATGCAAATAGGAACCGCAAACAGGGGCACAGGTCACGTCAAGCTCAGAGACAATAGGTCACCAATGCCAATGCCCCCCACCATCAGCACAACTTATCAAACAATGCAACTTGGAAAGAATATTTTAAGTCAAGTCGAATAAGTTATAATCATGACACACGCCAGATACAAAATATGTTGATATATAGAATTCTGGAAATTGACAATAAAAAATGACGGCGTCCCATCTGGCTGGTGAAGAGAGAGACAGTCCGAGGGACTTTCTGTTGAACTGTAGAGGAAAATCAAGTCAAAAAGAAATGATAAGTGGTATTGCAGCCAAACTGGAGACATTGAAGACAAGGAAAAAGAAGCAGGCATCATTCCAACCCTTAAGAATGCTCCCGAGGGCTCTTGGCCAAATGGTAATGAGCCCCAGGGGTTGCTTTGTTTCGCAGGGCGCTCAAGTGCCTGTGAAAACCTCTGAAACAAGGCAGTGCTGAATTATTTAAGCCAGTGTCTCGATTCTACAGTCTCCCTGTCCTGTTTCTCTCTCTGTGTGTTCCTGCAGAGCCACGATGGCCCAACTGAGGCGGTAATAAACCCTTTGCCGCTTTTCCAGCCCATAGTTCCGGCTCGAGTCTACTCTCCTCGCTTTTGGTACCAGGTTTGGTTTTCCGTTGCATGAAGTGCATGCACCCTCAGTGTAGATGGTTGTCATAGCAACGTCAGCTTCAAAACAGTTCAGTCTTCTTGGTGGACCTTCTTGTACGTGGACAGAGCAACAGGTACCAAGAAGGTCCTTGCTGGACAGAGAAACCTCTGCACCTCATCAATAGACCATGGTATGGTCCAGTGATTACTATCGTAGCATGGCTATATGCCTTCCTGACTGATTAGTGGTCTGCAGTGTGAGATGTCATCTGTCAGTATCGGTTCTGCTCGTTTGGAACTTTGACAGAAGTGATAACAAAGATCCCACTTCTGTTACTACCTACAACTTTGGTTTAATGTCAAACCAAAAAAGAGTGCAGCTGGTTGTATGCAGTGGAAAAACAGCTGCTGTCAGGCCACAGGCTCAGGTAGCAGTGATGACAGTTAACACTTGTTGCATCACAAAACCACATATAGAAGTGTTGAGGATGGTCGGACTTTTTTAAAGTTGAACAATCCTGCACGTAAATCCACTACTGTCCAGTGACTGACCTTTGCAGTCATTCAGCCTTTAATCTGATTTGCAGTTGCTTTAGTTGTCCGTGAATCTCGCTGTAATCTAAAATGTGCTGCAATGAGTGATGCTCACCATGGCTGACGAGGAGCGAGAGGAGTGCGATATATGGTTGCGGCTTCCCTCCATGCTTCCTCCATGGATCAAATAGGTACTGCCGCTGGAGATGATATGGCTGCTGCCTACGTCCATGGCAATGCCCACCATGCCATGAGGTGGCACCCCGCCACTGGCAGAGGAGACCACTGTGGCGACATGAGCTCCACCAGCCTGCGAGTCAAAGTAGGCTCCACCACTGCTCTGCCCGTACAGCTGAGCTTCAGGGTTGTAGGAGTAGGCTGTGCGACTATGGACAGATCATCATAGTTAGTATGCAGAGACGCCTTTCAATGACAACATATTGACATTTTCAACCAGTGATGCATTTCATAAGGTGACAATTACTCAAAATATTAGAGCCGGATTTAAGAGAATGGGCCTTTTCATGTCCCACTTATGTTCCCGCGTTGTTAAACTAAGATTTAAATTGACAGCACCTATAAGCAAGTTAAACTTTACACTTCACTTCATCATCTTGTTGAATATACACTATAAAAAGAGACGTACTCTTTTACTGTTTATGTAGTTATGTTACAGTGCTTACATTGTTCCATTGGTGTAAACCGTCTCTCCGCTGTCTCCTACATATTGCACCTGGGATGGATACACATGCTGCACCTGCTGCACCTACAGAGAAACAACACAAGAATCACAGCTGGAAAGTAAAAAACATTGTTGATGCTTTATTCTTCCTCAGAATGTTATCTTTTTTCTTGGGTTCAATTTAAGGACGTCACAGAGATTGTGATTGTCCCAAACTGATTCGGATGTATGTTGGTTCGATTGCACTTCTAAATTCACCCAAGAATTTAATCACAAATTAGGTGAAACCGTGAGAAACAAACATGCTGAAAAGCAGGTAACTAACTGTCCATGTGTTACTGGCTGCTCTTGCGGTTAGTGATATTACATGGAATTACAGCCCAGCTAATAGCAGACACTCAGGTCTGTTCCTGCAAATCACCGTTGGACATTAGGACATCACACCGGCTGGGTGTTGGGATTTGGTTCCAGCCACCAGGAACGTCCCCGAGCAGTGCAGCAATATTTGTGTTGTGGTGTTACGTTATACCCTGAGACCCAGAGAGGACTTTTTGCCACACACTCATGAAAGAAGCAGCAGTAAATTAAAAAGAACAAAAACAAGATGACCATGCATGCAGCTTTGCAACTCTTCAATCAAATGCTGAGCTTGGAAAGCTCACAATTTTCAATACCAACATGCTTATGTTAAGCAAGTTCCATGTTCACAATCTTAGTTTAGCACATTAGCATGCAAATATCAGCTTGATAGCAGTAAACTCAGGCTGATGGGACTTCCCCATTCAATAGGCCATTCTTCCAATAGTTGGCACGTTGGCATCGCCAGTCGTGTCGCCAACATTGCAAGAAATCTTCAACATCATTCCACATTTAAAACATGCTCTTTTCTCATCAACCAATTTAATTAAAAGCCACTAAGAATAGATGTTATCTTCCTTTGAATGCATGCAGGCGGTGGGCCAGGCTCAGCCAGAGAAAGACACTTACGCACACCCATGACGGGCACAGGAAGCAGGGGAAACATTTCAGCTCTGGATGAGCAGCTTTTAGTGAACTTCATCCAGTTTTTAGCACAAACAGGGTTTGGTAGCTGTTAACGTGTTTAATGTCAAAACAATCTTTCCTGTCTTACACAGTCTGACTGTGTTTGATGAATCTAGATACCTAGATCTTGGGGACTGAGAAAGAAGATCAAAGGGGGTGTACAAATATTTTCACAGCACTGTATATGTATGTACAGTACTGTGTACCTGCTGAGGGACCTGTTGAACCCTGGGTACTGAATGCTGCTGTACTTGTCCTCCCTTCTGAGCTGAGCCTGTGGTTTGTACCAGCACCCTCTGTGTAGATACAAGACATAGCTCAATTACATAGGTATGCACATACAATCTGAGACAAACAGACATCATTGTAAACATATGACTGCCAACAAAGCCCTCTTTAAGCCCGTGTTGATAGATTTCAAATCCTTCTAAGAGAGGCCCACACCTCGGACGTACTGAATATTTGACTTATATAGCAAAGCTCAACTTACTAAAAATATAACAGCCAATGGACAACAGACATTGAGACACTGATGTGCTGTCACTCACTATATCCTACAGGTGGTGGTAAATTGTATGAATTGTTCAAGTAACTCTTTGCTGCATGGAAAATAGATACAGGAGGCATCTGTACGCACAGCGGAGGGATGGCAGCTTTAGTTGGAAACATTATAAAACATTTTATTTATCGCAGGTGGTGCATGGAAGTATGAAGTATAAGTGCATCCAGGAGAGATTCTTTGTTCAAGTATTGTACTCTGTTGTACACGAGAACATACGTAGCAAACCTGAAGGTTTTGTATAAAAAATGTCTTTTACAGAACTTTCATTGGACCTTCAATAGGTCATTTGTCCTGTTATTGCTGTGTTAGTTTGGGTAGAGGTAGCACACCACCTGCTGGGAGGCTGGGACAGGCTGTACCACAGGGGCCTGGGCTGAAGATGACGTCCTCAGCGCAGCAACGCTGGTCGTGGTGTCTGAACCTCCCTCTGAGCTCTGCATGCTGGGTTACAGGGGAGAGATAAAGAGAGCGAAACATTAGTAGGAAACATTTCAAGAAAAGCTCAACACGTCTACAGGTAACACTCAAGCGGAAAATATCACTCTGAACTCTGGATGAGTTCATTGGTTTTTGTAACCAACTTCTAATATTCCTACAACAGCAGCAGGATGGAATCGTATTTTTTCATACAATTTGGTTAACATTAGCGCAATAATTAGATGGAATACAAAGTACGGTGCCCTATGGTCCCTTTGCCACCACGAGCTGAATCAGGGCTACAGAGGCTTTCCACCTTTGGATTTAATCGCTGACACAATAAGCAGCACGGACTCTCATATTCCCGCTGACGGGACGGACTAGTGAGAAGTTTACAGTGCAGGAGTTCACTCTACCAACAGGACTCAACTGCTTATGACAAAATCAAAAGCTGCCATTCGGCTCTCCACCGGGGAACAATGTACACAGCACAGCAAAGGGCAGCTAAAAATGGAGAGACACAAAGGCTCTCACTTTTAAAAGAAAAAGGACAGAAGAAAAAAAAGTGGGAGCAAGGGAGGGATAAGAGAAGAATGGAACTGCAAGGGGGAGTAAGCAGATAAAAAAAACAACTTCCCGCTCTCTCTAAAAAAGAAAAGATGAAAATGACAGTGGGGCTCCAGCCCCTGCCAGGGTCCTTATGATGTCCAGTGTTTGTTTCGAACCAGGGCTTCTCTGTGAGGGCTCAAATAATCCAGCTGATATGAGGAAATTCCTCAATGCTTTGTAAACGTTTTTCGGTTGCTATGGTGAGGAATCCATGACGACCACCCCCAACTCAACCCTCTCCTCCCCTCCCCGTTCAAACCCTCGCCTTCAAAAAGCTCTTGCGCAGGAACTTTCGAGTGCGACCGCAAAGGGAATAGGGGGAAGGAGGGTTAGAATAAGGAATACTGTTAGTGGGTGGGTGCGTTGATTTGTTGAGCAGGCCTGAAGGCAGAAATCCAGGAGGAGAAGAAAAAGTCTGTAGATCAGTAATATTTTAACGCAGAGCCACAAGGCACAACCTGCTCAAGACTCGCTGTGATAAATCACAACATACACAAACACCACTTACGCTGCAGTAATCTGTAGGATGAGCTATTAGATAGAAGCAACAGGTGCAGCCAGGCTTTTTCATCACCAAACTTCCTGAAGAAGGACCTCCTTCATTAAACTCCCCTGTCTTATTCCTAAATAAGAATTCTATCTCCTTGCATCCACTGCCTCAAAGGGCTCATCAAGTGACACGGCTATGAAAAATTTAGCTCATTCAGAGAGGAGAAAATAAAATCTAACATGTGAGAACTTCAGAAGACTAACAGTTGAAAACAAAAATGAGGCCAAAATGAGGCAGAAAAGAAGGAAACCTCACCGATAGGAGAGGAAGAAGAAATACTTTCAACCAAACTACAAAAAAAATGTTGCTTGCACCAAAGTCGGAGTCACATCCTTTTCTGTGGACAGTTTTCAAGTCTACCATAATAACACAGGGTAACACCACTAATTGATACAACCACCTGAAACTATGCCACTAAGTAAGACATGATGAAGCTATCATGGAGAGACTACCACAAAAACCTCACGGCATGATAAGTGCATGACTATAAATGATGCATGCAGGCACAAAGTTTGCATGGGCAGATAGTTTAGAAAAAACACGAGTTCTCTGTGGCTCTAGACACTAAACTGTAATCTCCTGGCTGGACTACCAACTTTAAAACAGGATTAATTACTATGTTTTGACATATGTAGAGATCTCACACAAAGATGCATCACCCTGCATGTTGACTCACAGGAGGAATAAGGTAAGTCTGGTACTTTCACTCTTTATCTCTGCCATCAGTCATGCTAATCATGGGATCAGTCCTCCAATCAGAGCTCTCTATGCAGGTGATATGATACTTCAGTACACAAGAAATGTTTGATCTTTGAGCTCTCTGAACTGAAGAAATGAATACAACACACTGTGAGCAAACTGACAATGCCAATGATTTGCTACTTGAAAATTAAAGCATCAAAGTTTCAAACCATCAAGAGTGAGTTGAGGGGCAATTTAGCCCCATTGGCTGCCATGAGAAAATCAGAGAGTGTACCTTTAAGATAGAAAAACGATAGACTTGGGTGTGCCACCACTGACATTTTCCATGTGGGGAGGTTTTGCCAAAGGCAAAGATACACTCTGCCTAAATGACTAATAGACTGGGTGAAGGAGGCCTATGTTGAAATTCCTGACGTGTCAATCTTAAAACACACACAGTACTAAACACCGTTTTGAATCTACACTGAGCAGACCTCTGAGTCCATCTTCGCTGTATTTGTTATTACACTGCCCAATTAGCACCTTTATGCAAAGGCTCTTGTGTTCTATTACAATTTCTCTTCACACCTCATTATTATATATCATTAAAGTAACAATAAACTATTATCAGGATGAAGTTAACAAGGAGTGAACATTTTAAAAGCTGCTGCAATGCTCAAACATCTTTCTAAAGAACGGAATCTGTCTATGGGATGTCAGCTGAGTTATAAATACACTTGTAACAATCCCCCTCATTTATCTTTGGACTTGTCATTTTCACCAGAGGAAGTGACACTGCCTGAGGGCTTCTCTAAGAACATTAACCTGCACGTTTTCATGCCGTAAAGCTCAATTAAGTGCTGGATTTAATAGCTATAATGTAGTGTGCCAAATCGCTGGGTTTTAGGGAAGAAAGGGGCACGTGGAAGCAGAGAGGAGTCTCTCTACGTAGTGTCACAGAAGGTTAGAAGTCACACAAATTCCCCACCAGCAGCACTGAAACACACAAAGGTTGGTCACAGCAGGAGATAGAGCACATTACTGCTAATGCTACTCTGGATAGGCTGCTGATAATGCTAAACCTTCCTGCTTCCAACCCAGAGACAACTTTACACACACACAGACACACACAGACACACACATAAGTCCATTTTCATGTCTGGTCTGTGAGCCTGGTTTCATTCAGGCAAATCCCAGATGAGCACTTAACATTACAAGAACAGTTACCTGAGTTTGAAAAGCTACAAGAAAAGACTATTTGAAGCCTTAGAAAATGTTAATGTTTTATTCTGTAACACCAAACACAAGATTTAAACATCTGTCACTGAGAGATCGAACTTTAACAGGGCTCAATCAGAGAAAAACACATACAGATGTTCAATTAAAAGCAGGAGCCCACAGTCTTGGCTCATGTTTGCACTGGCCCACATTGTTTGCAGAGCAACAACCGTTGCTAGTGGCAACACCGTCCACTCCCGTTTCCAGGAGCCTGTTGCTATGCAACCAACAGAATACTTCCCAAACCAAACAATGCCATCCCCCACCTGATCCCTCCATCTCACGCTAAGTAGAAACTTACAACAATAAACACTATGTAAGCTATTAATTTCAGACACTGGGGGACATGGAGTTATTCCTGTGGTGCAATTACATAAAAAATGTTCAGACTTTATACTGGTTTAGACTTGATTGAAGAGGACAGGACGAGGTGCTCTCTTTTGTAACGTCTCGGTGGTCAGATACAGGAGCAATGTTAAAGTCATCAAGGATACTATTCTATTCTTCAAGGTTGCTTTACACCCAAAAACAACACTATTAAATCTTTCTAAAGTTCCTCGGGAAGAGAAAACAGTATAATAGTTATAGTAGAGTAATACTTTTCCAAAGTCAGAACAACACAAAGTAAAGATATGTGTTGCTTTTGAAGGAATATCTATTATGGACATTTGTTTAACATTAAGCAGACTTATGCCTCTTCCACACCGCTAACACATGTACCATGAACATGATCAACAGGTTTCTGAAGGGGCTTTAAATTATGTTCCTAAATTCTAGAATTCAGGCTGCATTTAGGGTTTGAAAGAAAACACTTGGACTTGCTTTTGGTTTCATTAAAGACCCTACATAAGATCACACAGGCACACGCGCTCGCACAAAGAGCGCATTAAGATATGATAAGAGATTTCCACAACAGAGACTGTTCTTCAAGCCTGTCTCATTAATTCATGGCTAATCCAATCAAAGTAGCTCTTGGGGTCTGCAGATGGTAGGGGGGGGCTGTTATAGGAGGCAGAGACCACAGTGTCTGATCCAAGCGTCACCCTCTTCAACTCCCCTCCCCACCTCTGGTCATCGGCACAACCTGTCCACTTCGTCACCATGCGCGCTGCAGGCCTGACAGCCAAAGAGAGAAAGATCAAACTGTTGCTATGGAGATTGTGTGTTCGCCCATGCTCTACACTAGCAACTTCCTCCCCCAACGCCCTACCTCTTCTAACCCTTTCCAGATTTCCATTGCTAGCCTGTCCACCCACCCAAAGCCGTCATCCTCTCCAGTTAACATATAGAGATAAAAAATGAGATTTTAGTACTTCACATTTTGAGAAGTTAATTGGAAACTGCAACAAAGATGGCCAGAGAGGGGAGGTCACAACTGGGAAGGCAATCAGACTACATTCACACATGTGGGACTCTCCCTCTTGCACAATGATTTATCTAATGTGGTTCAAACCTGCTGTTACTGATGACAGAAAGGGATCAACTTCACTCACTCAAGTCATCTGGCTCCTTACAGAGATGAAGATAAACTTGAGATTGTTAGCTATGTTGATCCACCTACACCTAATAGTCTTTCCTACCTTCTTAACATCATGTTCGTGAAAGCTAAAGCTCAATTTAAAAGTCATAACTAGATCCCAGACAGCTAATATGGGTATTACCGTAACATCTATTTTCGAGGGGTGCACCGATCCACAAAGGAGTCCCCAGTTAATGCATTAAACCTGAAACAAGTGTGTTGTTCCTGCAGTGTACTCTCTGGTAATCTGAACACTTGACATAATATATAAGTCATTGAATATGTTAACTGCAATGCTGTTTGCAAATCAGTGATTTAACAGTTAATACAGCAGATTATGTACAAAACTCATGTTTAATCATTTGAGTCATACAAGCATGCGACTGAAGCATCCACAGTGTAACTAACACTGAGTTAGTTACAGCCAAACTCCAGTATAGCAGCTCACCAGCTGTTCCTGCTGGCCACACGTAGAGTCGACTTAATTGATGTGGCACTCATATTGCTGCCGAAACAATGTGTTCTGCACAAGACACCAGAGAGAAGATGGCTGGAATTTAAATGTCCATTTCACTACCAGCAGCAAGACCCATTGCAAAGATGTGTTGCTAATTATTGCTATTATTATTATATTATCAATTTTCCATAAAGATCAGGAAAAGGGTAAGTTCAAATCAATTACTTTTTACTTTTAAAATTGAGCTGACCTGTCCTTTTTTATCAACAACATTCCATCTGCACCCATTTTCTCACTCAATGATGGTACATGTCGATGGTACGACCCAACGGCACAACAGTTAAACTAGTATGTCTTAATATGAACAACTTCAGCCCATCGTGAACATCAGGGGTGTTCCAAACTGATATATCTCTGAATTTACTTGAACCAAATAAATCACCTTTAGGATACTCTAAGTGATCTTCTTTTGGTAATTAATGTAAAAGAAAATTCACTCTCCATTCATCGAGTCTGCCTTCCCCTTTAAAAACCTCTGATATAGGATCTAATAACTGTTAGCACGTGACTGTTATCTTCTGTTTGCTTTATCTTAAATAACAATTTAGATTTAATTAAAAACAAATTCTACTCAATATTTCCAGGGTGAGAATGTAGCCTGGCTTCATACCAGACTGTTTTGTTAGTAGCAACAAAGCGCTGCCAGACCTGCCACCCTGCAAGTAACTTACAAACAATCTTCAGTCAGGTGCCACAAATGTAGTTTATTCTTACAAGAAAATAATTAGCATCACTGCTGCTTTTATATACCCCCATATTGAATATTACAGCATTAACATTTACTCTTGTGAAGCTAATGAGTGGGAGGAGAGGCCTCTTCCTCAAAGAGAATTGGGACCTGAGGGGTGTACTGTATTAGGATATCCCCCTTTAACTGAAACAGTGATGTTTCCCTCTGTGACAATGGTCTCAGCTGCCATTGTTCCCGACCATCCCCTCATTAAAGAGCTTCTGAGAAGCCATGTGAGAGACAGAACAAATTCAGGAACCTAAAAATACTGTCAACTCATTGGTAAATGGATACACTTCACTGTGGCGGTAGTCTTGGTTCTGGTAATTGCATTTGCAGGTTTATACTGAAACAAGCTCTTTTTTCAACCAAATAAACATCTCCTAAACTAGCCTAAAACTCCACAAAAGAAAGGAAACGTGAGGATGGGGGCTGCTACTATCCCCACTGAAAGAGTGGGACGGGATGGTCATTGTGATGCAAATGCCACTGCCTTGTCTGCTGTTTGTGGCAGGAAATTTAATTAGCAGTTGTGTAGCTACGATACAAACAGGTGGAATGTTAAGAATGCCCCTGACGACACACACAGACAGAAGAGAAGAGACAGACTGAAAAACATTTCATTTCCCAACAAGTTTCAACTTGTTGCCACCGCGTAAGGGCCAATCAGTGGCTACATTTTTTTAGTGCACGACAAGATTTGTTTCTTTGTAGCCTAGCAGCGAAAGCCTACAATGATTTCCAACAACTCTGTAGTTGGAAGACTTCATGTGAGAGACAATAGCTGACTTTAAATATTTTCCTTTCAATTGATTCTAATGAAACAGTAACAACACCTCACTTAACAGGCAAAACTGTTAACAAATAAATTAATTCTGAAGGTTATGAAACTGAAACATTCATGTGTACAAATGGCACTATTAAATTCCACTTAACAAGCCCCACAAGGCATTCTCTTCTCAGATCTTCCGTTTTGCTCTGTGATTTCCTGACATGCTCTTGACTTCACTTATGGGATAACCTATTAAAAGTATGTTAATATCAGACAACAATACTTGCAAAAGCCAGGCAGTTCCGTTAGCACGATGGGGGGCAAATGAAGATGCCTATGAATATGATCTACTGTAAACAACAGCAATGAAACTGATGTCAGTGAGTCTGTCCATGGCTATATCTGTCACTGGCAATTGGATTGAGAACTTCTCCCTGGGGCAGCAGTGGGCCTCATCAAGATAAGCTAAATACAGCATTAGCAAACACACACGGGCACATATACAAGGCACACTCTTGTATGCGCACTCTCTGTCTCACACACACACACTCATGCAGAACATGTGACCAAATGCTGTGACAGGTCATCCGCTGCCCAAGAGACCACTGCAGCTGTCCTATTGATAGCTAAACTGTACTACACACACAGGCCCATTAAACACTCAAAATGGCACACGGGTGGTGGTGAATAGGGCTGTACACAATCATATGAGCAACTCCAGAAACGGTTTAAAAGAAAGCTAGGAAATAGGGATTTTTAGGCCTAAAGAAGATGAATTATTGTCTGTAAATCACAGCATGACCACAATCGGACTGCCAGCTATGGCTGGACATGATGAACTTGGGCAATGCACTGTAGAATAGATGAATTTAGCATTACTCTGCTATGATGAAGTCATAACACACTTCCAGAACGTTTGGAATACGGACTAACGACAAACTTCAATAGAGCTGCTCAAAGTTAAAAAAAAGAAGAAAAAAAAGGAGCCTTTTCCTCCCATTCTACATGTACATTCTCATCAATCACTTTTTGCAAGCCAGTGCATTTCTATGTCATAGTGCAATAAAATACATTAATATCACCAACCACCAGCTGCATTCCATTTTGTTTAACTCTCCTTTCTCGTCGTTTTTTTCTGGCCTGCCTCTGCAAGACAGAACTATGCACTTTTACCACAAAGACGGAGATGAAAATAATCTGATTAAAATCCCTGACTTTTAAAAGAATAACACGTTGCCCCCTGGATAACTCCATCCTCTTTCTTTCCATGACTTGGGTGTATTTGTATATCAAGTTGCCATGTAAACATAACAATGTCACACTCAAATAGGGGGTTGGGGTTGGTGGGGGTTACACAGATTTTCAACACACGTCATTTTTTTATTTCCTTGGCTGTCGACCCACCAAAGTCACATTTCCTTCTCTGACGCTTACTTCAAAAGAAACTTTGAAGTAGGTCTTTGGTTAATGTGCATTCAATTCATACTTTGCATATTCTTGCCATAAGTGAGCAAGTAGAACCTGCTGCAGAGGAAAGCTTCATGAACCTTGCATATTACTACATTAAGCAGACAAGCTATTAATGATTAATGTGAGACTTGCTCAGACCTGCTTTATGACACATTTTCACTTCAAACATATGACACACTGGGTTGCATGAAATACATCTCCTTAAATTAATCGTTCAGCTTTCTTCCTTTCCAAGATTAACACTTCATGGAGATACAAATCTGAATTTCTTGATGCTTCAACAGCAAACACTACAACTGACCGAGCATCTGACAGCTGTATCTGAAAAGACCGTTCTTTTAGAATTACTGTCTCTCATGAGACATACAAGAACGGTCCCAAAAGGGAAAAAAACGGGGCTGGAAAGCAGCCACAGCCACACTGTAGAACTAATGAAAAGGCGACTTTAAACTCATGGGGGGTCTACTTTTCCTTGGGTTCTCAGTATATAGCTCAGATTCATATGAGCCTTCAACTCTGCAGAGGTCAAAAGGAACTAAAATGAGACCTACCACTTCAACAATGAAGCTGTTCTCCTGAAACCAACATAACTGTTAGCAAACAAATACTAATGGGTAATAATTAGACAGGATGTGGCAAAACAATTGACGGTAGAGTAGTTGTAGAATAAGCTCGTTGTTTAATTTTGCTCAGTTTAAAACGTGAAATGGTATTTAAACTGCTGCCTAATTTCAAACCACGTCCCTTTAACTTTAAACGCCAAAAACTGTAAGAACAGGACCGCTAAATATGAAGACTCATGGCACCAACTACCATTTATAAAATATCAAAGAAATAGTAATTTTGATCAATTTAGATAACAGTAAATGTCATATAATATGATTAATACGAGGTATATTAATATTAGCAGTTGAATAATAAAGCTAATTAGAGGCATCACGATTAGTTTGGCTGTTATCTATTCTTGATAGACTACAAATTCGGTTACAATACAGTTTATGACTTCAATTGTAAATGCCAAATAGTAAGCAACAAGCGCCTTTCTGAAATTAAAGTTATCTTGCTGATGAGTTCAGGGACTTGCAGCAGACGTCAGTTTCAGTTTGTGCCCGAGCACTAACGGTGCTAACGCTAGCTAGCTACGCTGCCACCTGCTTGTCCATAGGTCCGGTAAAAACAATCGAAAGCTGAAGTTTGTCCGGGTCCTTTCGAGCAAGACAGAGTTGTCGTGAACATCGTTACAAACATTTGAACTCACGACTGAACTTGCGCTCGTCTCTGCTGGCTCTCCGAACTAGCATTAGCCGAAGCTTGACTGGTAACGCTAAGTTAGCCTATCCTGCAGGGATCGAGCTGAGAGCGCGTTCACAGCTCGACAGAACACAGCAACAAGTGTAAAGTGATGTTGAAAATACTTTGAGTTGAATTAATAGGGAGGCTTAACATAGCGCCCATGTTAAACTCAGCGAACCAAGTAGTAGCCGTGTAACAGACATTTTCAAAGCTGACAGCGGGTGTAAAAAGCTAATGCCAGCAGTAGGGGGTACGTCAGTAAAATGAAGAGAGGAAAGCCGTTCTCAACTTGGGGCGGATGCCACAGAGAAGGGAAAGTTAAGTTGTGGGAACCTAACCAAGACTGCTAACAGCGCATTAAATCCAAATCAATTCATTTTTAGATTTTATTAGAATATAGTCACCTTAGCCTTGAGAAAAGTTCTGCTCTGCTTTCTTTTCCCCTCTCTCCCACTCGCTCGGTGACCTCCAGATGCTGCTGCTGCTGTTGCTGAGTGTTGCCCCCGTTGGTAAGTAACTGTCTCCACGACTACAGTCACTATGGCGCGACGGGGTTTCGAGGCAACTGTTGCTACCCTCGAATGTCTACGTCAGGGTCGGCACTATGCAAGGGATGGGCCAACGCGACCAGAGCCCCGCCCAGTTACACTCAGCAGTCCATTTGGATCAAACCACTAGGAGGCGTTCTTAACCAGGGGAGTGATAAAATATACACCAATTGAGTTTACATATACTATTCAATGTATCAATATTTTCTTTTGAACTCTATTACATTTTGGTACATCATAGTGGCAAGGGGATTACATTATAAAGGAATGCTAGATTGTGTGTATGCATATATACTGTATATATATTTAAAGAAGATATACAGAAATAATATTAAAGAATATTATCTATTCTGTATAGACAAATTGTGGAACAGTTCCAATGGGAAGGTTGTGTGTGCAAGTTTGTGTGAGTGTGTATTGGGGGAAATAAACTACTATTTGTGTTTTGTTTTATTGTTATTAACTTATTTATGTATCCATCTTTTCATTCATCTATTTACCTACTTATCCATCTATTAATGTTTTCATTCAATTATTTACATGTTCAGCCATTTTATTTTACAATTTTATGTTTAATTTAGTGTTTACTAGTGAGACTTTTGAAACAAGACGCATTTAAATTTAACATTTCGCCTCATCTTCCTGCACTCCAAAATTTAAGCACATGGTGGCAGCATATATCTATAGTTCGACAAAGTGGTAACAGTTTGTCAGATGTTATTTTTCTTGTTACTACCACCAGTATATCTCATGTATACATGTTAGTGATTATTCAGTACACTCTACCAATATATGTTGAGACTGTCTTGGAAATTGTAATGGTTTTACAATTAATTCAAAATAAATATGAAAAACTAAAAAGGCTTATCAGATGTATGTGATGCTCAACCAGGTGTTCTTGATACACTGAAGACAATTGTTTATTGTAACTTCATGGCATCCTTTATGGCATTTCATAGGCTGATTTAAGCCTGATAAATTCAAATTTCACAACACATTTTGTGAAAACAAAGTTGTATAATGTTTTCTTTGGCTGTGAAAGGACCCACTAAAGATATTATACTGTATACAATTAAACAAAATGTGAAAAAGACGGTTGTGCTGGAGGGACATGGATCAGTGTCGTCAGTATTTCTATAAATCTATTTAAAGTGGTACAAGACAACTTTTTTTTTCTGCTTTAACTTATCATTGTGAGATAAATGTTGATTGTACAATGTTGTAATTGCTGTAGAACAATGACACCAAATGCATTTGATTAGTTCCCTACAAGCCTCGCTTTCACAATTCTGGCCACTTGTGTTTCAGCGACACACACTGCTCTCTATATTGTTTTGCCGTTTGCGTTGTCCAGCTTGACAATGAGCCCAACATAACAACTCCTCCCTCTGTTCTGTCTTTGAGATATGTGGGACAAGCTATCCCTCTCAAGCGCCACGTGTTGTGGACTAAAGTGGCATGCCACTATAGGGAGTGGCACCTGCCACTCAACCACAAGTGGCTCCAGCACTTTTAGATCTGAACTGTAATCCAGCAACAAGAAACAAGAAGCATGTTTACTGAAGAGGATACAAATGCCATAATAGCACAATTAGCATTGTTTAGTGTTAGCCATGTTGTTAACCGTGAACCGTGAAAGCTGTTTGAAGGATGCTCCTGCCCAGCTTTTCAATATAACATTAATTACTATAAAGGACTGTAGGTTTTTATTTTACCCTCAGATATTACGTGAAGAAAACCCCATTTTCATATCTTAAAATAGTAACCTTTAGCATCTTCAGCGAAGTCTCACCACCAGCAAAGTTGCTGAGGTGAAACTAGCCTTCTGAGGCTAACAGCAAGCTAATGTTTTACAACAAAATATATTTATACAGTATATATTTATATATAACGTAGACAAACTAAAAGCTTAACAGAAATAGGAAAAATATAAAAGCATATTTTGATATATAGCTGTTAAATAATGACAGAAACAAGACGGATATATCACTAGATATTACACTGCATTTGTGTCTTAACTGTTGATTATACCTCTGCTAACTTTCTGTAACGCCAAGCGTTTTATTGTTAGCCACAGATGTTCGTTCAAGGATTTATTTACATGTTTTAAAGTGTCACATGATAAAATGCAGGTAAACTGCCTCAGCTCCAATGTCACCAGTGTCGACCAGAGACTGTTAAATGTTAATGTAACATTTGTACACAGATTCTAAGATCACCTCCCAACCTTTACATCAAGTTAAATGTTATGTTAGAGTATCCCTGCAGTATGTGAAGTTGTAGTCTTTGTATTGTTTCATGTCATACCCTACCAAAATAAAACACAAAAATTAAACACTTTTCATTAAATGTTTCTTTCTCCTTTTATCTCTTTTTTTTATTAAAATTGTGATACCTTTTAATATGCTGTAGTGTATTTGATTTTCAAGTCAAGAAAGTCAGTGAGCTATTAATAGCATCAGTGTAACATCTGATGGGAGAGGATGCCATTGACCGGCAGTAACCTCAGTGAGGAGAGCATCAGCACCGAACACATCCTGCAGCATTTCCCCCTGCGCATGTGCAGATCAGGTCAGCTGCCTCTGCCGTCACGTGACGCTGTGGTGTGGTGGCCGGGCGTTTGCGTCTCTCATAGCAATTGGCCGAGACTGATCTTTCTAGAAAATAGCAACAGCACACACTTTGAGATCATTCGCACAAGTGAGAGGAAGGCTGATCTTAGAAAATAAAAGTTATTGAAAGAAATGCACAAATCTGAATTAATATATTTTTTTACTATTATGGAGAGGTGGTTAACGTATTTGTTTCAAGCATGAAATGTCGCAAAATCGTATTCTTGGCATGGGATGCATGAGTAACATTAACGTTGCTGTTGTTACCACTTTAAGTAAGACATTTTGGGGTTTTCCTGCCTCCCTCACTTGAACTGTGTGACCCAGTAAGAGCCGGAAGAGAGAGTGTTCAGGGGAAATTGTGCAAGGGAAATGTTTGAGAGTAGTCCAGCAGTGACTCAATTAATTTACCTCTGGTGAAAACTTTTGGTATGTGATTGGTTGTTTTTCAATGTTTGTGAATGGGAAACTATTCACATTTGGAGTCACCTCTTAACTAAATTGCAAACCACCCACCCACATTTGCTTCGTGGTCTTGACTCCTCTTTGGTAACTCCTTTATTTACATAGCTGTAATAGTTTTGCAGTGTAGTATACAATGTATGTTCTTGAAATTCAGCTCCTCTTCCTGCAGTCATCCTCACTAGTGGTGAAGTCTTTGTTTTAGGATCTGGTATTTCAGGTCAGGCCTCAAAGGAACCAGATGTACAGGATTGAAAGGTTGACAGCCCAAATGTTCTTTACCAGTCGTATAATGAGGAATGTCCCGATGTGTATAAACTGTTTCTTCTTTTTTGATGCATTAAGATGTAGACATGTGGTGGATAATTTATCACAGACATACGGAAAAATCTGATGATATTTCCACAATTGTTCAGCTAATTGTTCGGTCTATAAAACTTTAAAAAAATGAGAATTGTTTTCTCTTGCTAAAAGTCTACTTTAAACCCAAAATTGATTCAGTTTACTGTCATTTAAGACAAATAAAGGGGCAAATTCTCAGTATGAAAAGATGGAAACATTTGAAATTTTTGGCTGAAAATCGTAAAACTTATCATCTGCTAGGCAGCAAACTAATTAAGTAATGTTTCAGCTTTAACCTTATACATTGTTGGTTAGTTGATTCGGCACTTATAGTCTAGTTACTGAAGGCGTCAAATAAATACATAAATTGTGTGAATTAGAAGAATGACATGGAATTTTTATGGAATTATTATTATTATGGAATATTGTGATACTGAGTGGGAACAAGTAACATAAAGATGACACATTATTTTTAACCTGTGAGGACAATTTTCTGACGTTTTATCAACAATAAGGTCTTGTTGTCAATTCAGATAAAAATCAGCAGATACATTTGCGATAAGAATATCATAGTAAGATAAAGATAAGATAAAGATGTAGGTCACAGGATGTGTCTGTGTGCTTATGGATGATGGAAGTCAAACAACCAGAACACAGAGACGACGTGTTCGATAGTAACCTCGGCCGGCATCTGCAACGTGTGCAGGGGTGCAGCGAGAGTCTCTGTCGAGGAAGGCGTTCAGTTTCATAGCGTCATCGTGTGTGTGTTTGGGGGGGGGAGACTCCTTGGCAGCCCCCCTCCCCCCACCACCTTATTCATTTGGCTTGCGTGGCCATATATGGAAGATGGATCTTGTGGTGTGAGCGATTTCAGCCAATCACGTAGCGTCTGGCTGACAGAGGGGAGGGGGGGGGGGGTTGTGTGTCTGGAGGAAGCTGGCAGGCACGTCTGGGTGGGGTTTTTTCGGGGGAGGGACCAACCGAGCCGGCTGCTGTTTGAAAATGAATGATACGCTACACAAGTTGTAGACACGGTAGACGCATAGTGTTTTTGTGTTTAGTGGCAAACTGAAGTCACCGAGTTTACAGAAAGAGATAAAGGAAGGTCGACGACCGAGATAAAAACCTGCACAGAAAACTATTTGTTTCCAACAATGCAACGTGAGTATTTCATCTCAATTTTGAGATTCAGCTATTTCACCCGGCCGCGATGTAATCCTGTTAATTTAATTTAAATCATCATTCAGCTTTCACATCCACATCAGGTTCGGTTGTAAACATGAGAAAGTATTTGGATCGTGTATGTTTTTTTTTTTGCGATGTTCATACGAATTGTGAATCTTTATTTCCTCATTTTGGGGATTTCCTGCCACATCATGTGGCTTTGAATTTGCATACATCCATTTTCACTAGCGACTATAATTCATAATCGCTGCAGGTGTGTTTAGCTAAAACTCAGAATTAAATCTATGTATTTTAAAAAAAGAAAAGATGAAATTCATGGCTCAATCATCCTTTCAACAGAATGTGGACAGTTTGCAGATTACAGTCAGGGTGTAACCCACCGAGCAAACATGATGGCAGTAAAACTTGGTGGATGTTTAGAAGATCTGCTTCAGCTTTAATGTGGAAGTCACACAAAACAAACCTTCATTGTGAGTGTACAGTGAGGATGCAGAGGATTACGCCCAGTCGTAAATGGCTCTCCTGGGTGCTGCGAAGGGGCAGCAGCTGTATGAGGCAGCAGCTGTATGAGGATGCTGATCATGCACAGGGCTGATTTATAGAAATCCGTTTCATCCCAGTGTTGATTTGAATGACCACATCAGGCTCAGACAGTCAAGTGGAGCTTGCGAACAAAGAGAGACGATGCATGAGACCAACTGAAGGAAGGGGTGGGGTCCCATCTCTTGTGTTGGGCAGTGGATTAACCTAAATAAAGTTTAAATGGTGGTAGTATTGTGTTGCCCCGTGCTTCATTTGAGGCCGACACAGTTTTGTCTGAGGTTTCGGCTGTGATCTGATCCTCCTTCAGTAATCACTGCTGGAAGATTTCAGTTTGGTTTCCTATCCAACTGTTGCTGAAGCCGAGCAGCTGTGCTTGTGCACCGCTCTGCTCTACGTTCATAATCCACTCTTGATTTAAGGGATGCAGTTGGAATAGTGATGTCAGTTTGCGCAGTGTCTAATCCATCAGATAATTCATCCTGGACGTTGGTTGTGGTGGAATATGTGAAGGAAACAACCAAATAATGCACAGAAAGATGGGTAACATGAGTCCTGTCATCCTTGTGATGGGGATCATTTTCCAAAGAAATGAAAAGGGATCTCATAGTATCAGCAACCATTTTTATTATCAATTTCCTTCTTCCACCTTTGCCAATACGCTACTTTTCAGTCTATGCCATTAAAATTGTTTTGGATTTATGATTGAGCAAAAAACAACATTTGAACAAGTCACTTCTGGTGATTGTTGTGATATTTCCACCTAAACCACTGATTGATTGATTGATAAAGAAAAACACCCACAAATTTCTCATGAAGTGTAGATAAGAGGTTGTCAAGTGGGCGGCAGCCTCTCCAAAGTGGCTCCAGACAGTTTCAGGGGAGTTGCAGGGAATGAATGTGTATTCATGTGTGTGATTTGGTGAAGAGATAAACTAGTTTTGTTATGCAAGCCAAGAAACCCCTTGTCTGGATCATTGTTTGACATGTCAGATCCTGTGGACGTTTCCAGTAAACCACATGATTGAAGGAAGTGAATTTTGTCATATCTTAAAGTGATAGTCGACTACAGCAGGCCGGACATTTTATTTCTTGGTAGATCCTGAGTTAATAGCTTGATGACTGGTGATTGTTGCAGGACATTTGTCACTAAAACATCGGCCTGTCACGACTGGGCTAATTCAGAAACATGCGTATTGGTCCTTTATTTATTATTTCAAGCTGATTGATGATGTGTTGTTAGCTGGACAGTTGGTGTTTGGAACGAGGGAAGACGATGAAAATCATTTTTTTTCAGTGTTTCATGATTCACGTGGCAGACTTTCAGCTGACTGAACATTTTTATTCAGGATGCGGGGTCGCCCCCCCATCACCCCCCCATCACCCTTCCCGCCACATAACAAACCCCATAACAATGACACAGCTTGAAGAATAAATAGGAGGGGGTATTTTTTAGAAAGTCTGCTCAGGGCATCATCCAGCTCATCCTCCACCTTCAACTCTCCTTTTTAGATGCTGCCAAAAAAAACCCATCCAGTAACAGTTATGTCATATTTTGGAATATTTGAGGGAACATTGTGTCTTAGACTGAGACAACTGCAGGCCTCTGTAGGAAACCATGTCGAGCAGAAGTGTCATCTGGCTTCTCGTCACGTCACCAATGTACAATTACTTGACTAGTTCATGACATGATCACCGTTGATTTATAAAAGACTGGAATTCCCGGAATGCTTGCAATTTATATTCCACGTTCTTTTTACACATGGAAGTTCCATGTGACCTGTTCTGTAATTATACTTGGACAGCTTTGGTTGGCAAATATGTGTCAGACTCTAAACGGTGATGAAACATAGTTCACCTCTGCTCTTTGACCTCTGTGGAGCTGGTTTCTTTCCACCGGCCGAAGCCCAATTGTCCTGACAGGCGAATCAGGACGAGCTAATCAGCCACAAAAGGCAGACGAAGCCGCTGGTATGTGTTTTCAGACCCCTTACATAAACAGGCCAACAGCAGCTGCCCAGATCTGCAGGGGGGGTCCAGGCGGCAACAGTGGATCCAATGAGCACAGGGAGCATCGTGAAGCCTGATCTGGGTTTGACAGTTGTCAAGTGGTTTATTTTCCACGAGGCTTTGACGTGGTTCCTGTGATGAGGTAACAAGTAGAAGAGGAGTCGGCTGTCCCTCCGTGTCCTTTTCATGTGGCTCTATATATCTTTAAAAATTGGTTTCCTAACCAGATTCTGCTTCATCTCCATGGCCGTCATTGAACTCTGGGCAAGGTGGAACCCTGGAACCACTTTTATTGGCTGCGTTATTGACTGAGCGCCGACATAAAGGCAGTTTATTAGTTGTTATCTGCAGCAAACCCGGCTCCATATGTTCCAACCTTGTTACCATCCAACCAGATTTTGTCAGTAGAAAAGTCGTATTATGGACAAAGACAATATTTATTTAACAGCTCATAAAGCGGCTAAAAAGGTTGATAACCAGCGAGATCCAGCTGAAAGGCTTCAAGTTATTTTCCAGTCAGTTGCCAGTCAACACATGTGGGGAACAATAATGGTTTTTCCTTTTATAAAATATTCAAATGTGATAGTTTAATTTGAAACCATCACACGAGCCAGAAGAAGTAATGTGACCTGGTGGCAGCAACACGCAGGTGTGAGCGTTACTGAGCCGCTGCCAGTCACACGTGGGCGTCAGGTTTCAGGCAATTAGAGCGGGCGAGCGAAGGTTTCGTCTCTTCTTACATCCGATCTGAATCTTACTATAAAGAAACGTTATCAGGTCACAATTATACACATTTTCAAACGACTTGTTAATTATCTTCCAGTGACCGTGTGTGAGCCCTCCACCATGTCTGAGGCCGTCGTGATGGAGCCCCCCGGACGTGAGGGCTTCCTGGAGTCTTCTCGCGCCGCCGGCAGCAGCGCAGCCTCACTCGACGACTGCGTCGTGGATACAACAAAGTACGTCTGCTTCAGGTTTTCTTCCTCACGGATGTGGCCGTGTCCTGCGGTCGGTATCGGGAATCCACTCACCTGCGTGTTCCTTTCCTTCCCTTTCCTTCAGTGAGTCTTCAGAGGAAGAGTCCCCCGCTGAGAGGGAAGAGGGCGGCGTCACCAGCAGCACCAAGACTACGGAGGTCCCTGCGGAAAAGACCTCCAACTCACAAACAGGTGAGAGGTGAACACACACCGCACCAAACTGGGTTACAGCTTCATGTTGGAGGCTCTCTTTGTTCTAGTGGAGCTCAGCAGATGTGCTTTATCTCCTTTCCTGAGGAACTGGGTGAACTCAGAATCCTCTGGCAGCCCGGCTTCACTTCCCTTTTCCTGCCTCGACCTCCATTTGGACATTCCTGCTTGTCTTAGTCACTGAAAGGAAAATCCTACATGTCGCGCTTCTTCCACGATCATGATCCATGATCATTTCTAGCGTTTATGAAAATCTTATCTGGGACGATGACGTCAAATGTGAAGCCCCAGTTTGTTTATGGCCGCAGGTTCACCGATCCAGAACTCCCAGCTGCTCCGTGATGAGCAGCTGTTTGTTTTTTGGTCATAAATCCAATGTTATTAAGTTCCTCTGTACACAGGACACTTCACTTTGTCCCAGCAGTTTAATAATAACATCCTGCTCACATTTCTGTCTGACTAACAACACGATATGGACTTGGTGCCCCCCCCCCCTTCTTATGATTGGTCAGTGAACTCACCGCTGTGAGAAGTAGATCTTGTTTATATCCAGTCGTCTGTTGTGTGGAGATCATATGAACCAGCAGAAAATGAGTTATTGAATTATTTTCTTGGATCAGTAAATGAACTCCCATGATAAGCCTTTGCTCATTTCCCATTCTTCCCGTCTCCTTTTCCAGTTAATGCCCAGCGCCCAGACTCTCTGTCCCTGCCAGCGGCAGCAGCAGCGGCAGCAGCAGAGTCCGGCCTCTGGACGACGCAGGGCGACGCGACAGTGACGCTCAGGATGGGCGACTCCGGCCTGGCGGGTGAGACCCCTCTGACCGTCAACGAGATGTTCAACTCGGCTGTGAAGAATTTCGGCGACTACACTGCTCTGAGCTGGAAGGAGGGCGAGCAGCAGAAGAGCCTCAACTACAAAGAATACTACGAGACCTGCCGCACGGCGGCCAAGAGCTTCCTGAAGGTAACAGAGACCAGCTGACACGTGATGTGGGGATGAGGGACGGACAGCACAAACTATTTTCTTCCTGTACGAACTCAGTGGGTGTGAAGTATCAACCGGACCGTGATGCAGCTCAGAACAGGCCTCCGCTGTTAGCGCACCACACAGAACACTATTGTTTTATTGTGAAACTCAGCATGCAGACTGCAACATTGCCATGCACACACACACACACACGTGCACAGACGTAACCCAAGTGTTACTTCAACACAAACACGATCAGGTTAGAGTTCAAAGTCGCTAGTGTTGACTTAACCTCGCACGGTCCGACGATCACAGTGCAACGACGTTCAGATGCGTTTTGAGCTCCCTGACCTTTTCGTCTGAGCTGAGAATCTCGTCAGACCGGATATTATAAACCCACTGCGGTTGTCCGGGGTTATTTGAAAGCTCGCTGCAGTTTTAAACTCTGAGTTTGCATTCCGATGGTGTCATGTTCATGTTGTGTATTCTGCTCTGTAGTAACAGCAGCGGCCTTCATCTGATCCTTTCAGCAATATAAACAAACTGAATGAAGATACTTGAGGGAAAAGCTTCAGGTTTTGTCTCATTATATATATAAATACTGAGTATGTTTGTCTCTCTCCAGCTCGGACTGCAGCGTTACCACGGCGTCTGCATCCTCGGCTTCAACTCTGTTGAGTGGTTCATCGCTGATATTGGAGCCATTTTGGCAGGGTGAGTGTCAGCGATGTGACGTAACAGTGACTGAGGGAACATCGACCTCTTCCTGTCTCCTCATCACCATGTCATTGCCAGCTCTGCGTGCTCATGTGTAGTTCTGCATGTCTTTGTACCTGAGTGATGCAATCCAGAGTAGATGAGTATGCCAGCACACGACCTTGGTCTTCATCCAGTTCGGCACGTAGTTGATTCCTGCACACGGTTACACAAGAAGCTGATAAACTGTGAGGTTATTAAATGGCAGTAGTCACGAGCTCCTGCTTTCATGCTCGCATGAATAATTTACATAAGTAAAACAACTTTAACAGAAGCTTCATCAATAAGGAACAAAACATTGATCCTATCACCATGAAACCAGAAGCCTGCAGCAGGTTAACAACCTGCTTCATTGATTGGTGAAGTTCAGCTCTGCTTCGCTTCATCCCTGAATGTCACTATAGTCCTGCTGTCGGCAACATCTGAGCTGATCATGGTGACATGTTCTGTTCCCTGTAGCCATGACGCTCCGGTCTGAGATGGGTTGGATCCCTAAATGTTTCTATGGCAGGTGGAACACGCATGCTGCTGATGGCGGATTCCCACGCCTCGGCTAAGTGCAGATGAATGACAGGACGACTGTTGTTAAAATAGTGTCAACCTGTCGATCCTGTTTGCTGAGCTCAGCACTGGACATCATGTCACGTTTCTGGAAAGGGAAAGTCGAGTTGATCGGTGCTTTCTTTATTGCTCTATTCATTAGATCTGGATGCTCAGACCTCCAGTGGAGCTGCACTGCTACAGCAGGTCATTTAAACTGCCCAATCCTCGCTAGTAAAGGAGGAAACATCAAAGGACATTTTATAACTAGATTTGTGCATCAGCCAGTAAAGAGCAGATTAGATTCTGTAGATTATATTGAATACATCCGATGAGATGAATCATATCAGCCGTCATACGTCTTTTCCGTCTAACGCCTGAGACAGATTTCTACCTCCAAGAAAGGAACAGTTTAATCCAATTCTTTCCGTCTCGATCTGCTGACTGTGCTGTTGTGTGTTGCAGTGGTTTTGCCGTGGGCGTCTACACCACCAACTCTCCTGAAGCCTGCCAGTACGTGCTAGACAACTGCAAGGCCAATATCATCGTAGTGGAGAACCACAAACAGCTGCAGAAGATCCTTCAGGTACGATGCAAGAAGAAACAACTGGAATATGGACGTACATCATTGATAATGATTTTGATTGGCTGATGGATGTATCACGGCTTTGACCAATGAAATGGACGTACAAAATAGAAATGATGCAACTTTTCTCAGGTGATTACAGTTCATAAATGTGTAAAGATGTAATTGTGTTTGCCCGCAGGTGGAAGACAAGCTGCCATACTTGAAGGCCATCATCCAGTACAAAGATGCACTAAAAGAGAAGAGACCAAATCTGTACACTGTAAGTGAACACTGTAAAGGAGAAGGAGAGAGATAAACATGATTTAGTTCAGCGAAACTTGATTAATTCTTCTGTTTACTGCAGTGGGCGGAGTTTATGGAGCTCGGCCGCGATGAGCCGGATGCTCCTCTTGATGAGATCATCTCCAGCCAGACGCCCAACCAATGCTGCACGCTCATCTACACCTCAGGAACAACAGGCCAGCCCAAAGGAGTCATGCTGAGCCACGACAATGTAAGTGTCATGATTCCTCTGCTCCAACTCCATATCCAAGAAGATGCAGGTCTGTTCTATAGAAACGTGTACTAACGTGACCCCTCCGTGATGCAATCCTCTCTCTCTGTCTCCTTTCCCACAGCTCACCTGGACGGCGCTCAGCACCAGCCGTCACGTGCGTCTCCGAGACGCCACCGAGGCTCAGGAGACAGTCGTCAGCTACCTTCCCCTCAGCCACATCGCAGCTCAGATGATTGACATCTGGGTCACGATGAGGGTCGGAGGGGCCACCTACTTTGCTCATCCAGACGCCCTCAAGGTGAGATACGTGAGATACTTGTGGACGTGCAAAACGCTGTGCTGTCAAACATCTCTGGTATTTCCAGCAGGCGGTTCGTCCCCCATAACACGATTATATCTTATATAATAAAACAGAAAAGGTTCGCTCTCAGGGCCTCTTTCATTTCATTATCTCTCCTAATATTTCACCAGCACAAATTTTAAGTGTGTAATGTGGTTAAGAGAAGCTGATCAACAGAAGACTCCCAGTAAGAGCTAAAGGTCGGCCGTGAGGGCGACATTTAAGACTTCTGACAAGTATGAAAAGGATTTTTTGAACATTGTGTAATGTTGTGGGCGTCTACTTCTGTGTTTGAGTTCCATTTCTCTGCACGTAAGCGATAAACCGCATGTTGTACTTGTGTATAAACGGTACTCTTGCTTCCTTTATCAGGGCTCTCTGGTAAACACTCTGAAGGAAGTGCGTCCAACAGCCTTCATGGGCGTCCCTCGCGTCTGGGAGAAGATGCAGGAGGGGATGAAGGCGGTCGGAGCCAAGTCTTCAACCGTGCGCAGAAAAGTGGCTGCGTGGGCCAAAGATGTCGGTCTGCAGACCAATCTGAGCAAGATGAACCAGTATGTGCACATTTTGAACTTGCAGCTTTGCTGAGGGGGCTGAGTAGTGTTCCTGTTGTCATGCTTTGGGTCTGATGTTCCTGACCTGGGTATTT
>CAAKHC010014352.1:0-13618 GCA_901007825.1 Macroramphosus scolopax | reverse complement strand
CATCGGACAAAACATCCGATCGCTCCGCAGACAGAACCTGTTAAGACAGTCTGTAAGGACATGTAACCTTTGACCCCTGACCTTCTGTCCATCACTCTGTCTTTAATGTTCTTCCAGTACATCCAGGACTTGATGTTTCCAGAAAGTCAGAGAGATGAAGGGCAATATTTTCATGGCGCTGCTGGCTGTGCATCCGGCCTTAAAATAGCTGCTGTGTCTGTAATTGTGGCAGCCAATATGGTTTCCATTCAGCTTCATCCACGTCAAAGTTCCTTCAGGAAGTGAAGTGTTGAATTCTTGCTGAGTTAAGTTCTCCGTCGGCTCTTGTCTTCAGTCTGCAGCCTGCAGATACCTGCACCGACAGTTAATCCGAGAAAGATTATACGGGGGTTTGTCTACCTCTAATCTTCACTTTGCTGCAGATCATCTGGTCACGTAGTCAGTTTCTGCTGTTAATTATTTACAGCCGAATACGTTCGCTCATCACCTGACTGTTCTTCAGCAAAGACTTTGGTCCTAAATGAAAATAAGTGGGTCTTTTCAAATATGGGTATGTAGGATTAAAAAATTAATCCATCCTCCGGTATTAAGAATGAGCAGAACTCAAGTTGTACTCTGATTAATCATGCAGCAGTGTGATGACATAACTCTGTAAACACACACACACACACACTCAGCGTCCCCGTAGAGTTTCCCTCAAAACTCTGCTTCAAATACGTTTCACACACTTCAAAAACGCCGTCTGATCCGTCACTCCTGACTGTTATCTGAAAGCCGGTTCAGAGAGAGGACAGACTGGGGACGGAAGAAGACAGGACACATGCTGGCGGAGGGAAAGATGGACAGATGGAGAGAGAGAGAGAGAGGCCTTTCATCATGTCAGATAAAGAGAATAGCTGGATTGGCAGCTATCACACTTTTAATTGGGCCTCATCTCTTCGCCTCACGGCGCAGTAGACGTGGACGACAGGACGGTGCCAGCTGGCACCGAGACAATCGAGATACCCAGTGTAGTCCTGGTATCAGCCACCCACAATCTCTCCCTCTCTCTCTCTGTTATTCACACCCTCCAGGCTTGGTTCTGCCTCCACTTCCTCTCTCTCTCTCTCCACCTCCCTCTCGTTCCTGCTTGTGAAGCTTCCCTCATGTATACCTGGCAAACTGCCTCCTGTCTTTGTCACACACCTCAAACCTCTTCATTCCACCAGTTACTGTCTTCCATTCTCTGCTCCCCCCCTCCCTTCCTCTCTCAATCCCTCTGTATCTCCATGTCCTCTCCCCTCTCTGCGCTCCCCTGTGTCATCCCTCGCTCTCTCTATAATAGCCTACCAGAGGATTCCTCGCATTCTTGTGTGTTTTTCCGGCGTCTTCCCCTGCCGGTCTCTCATTGGCCCGTGACAGCCGGCTACACATATATAGGTACACAGAAAGCCCACATAAACTATTTCACTTAAATATATGCTGACAGCCGCGGGTCTGCTGATGCTCCATGCGGCGCAAACGCCATTCCTCCCTGTCACTGCGTGCACAGGGATGTCGCGCTCGTCCGTCACTGTCCTATTCTGGTGAAGTGAAATAAACACATGGTATTTACTGTGGTAACAGTACAACGTATTTTTACCCCGTGATTACAACCCTCTGTGTAAACTGCATGTACTTAATGTACATGGATCCCTAAAAGACTTCTTCCAGTCCGCTGTGATGTGTTACACAACTTACTGTTAACAGAGCCGGACCAATTATGCAACACACACAGATTTATTTCTTAATCTCACAGTGTGATTTAGAGAGAGATTCAACCACATCGCTGTTTAAAGTGTGTTTGTGGTTGTTTATTTATACACTGTGGGTTCTTTTTATTGGGCTCTTCAGTGCTGAGCGTAGGCGCAGCTTCCTTCACCATGTTGCCCCCTGGTGGTGATCTGTGTGACCTGCAGCCTGTTGTCAATTCAACACGCTGCTGTTTTATTGATCGTGAGGTCTTAAACCAATCGTCTTTCATGTTTCAGAACATCTGCAGGAATATTGCTCTCGTCTTCTATCATTTCACGGTGATACCAGGTTTTGTTTAATTTATTTCCGAGGATGAGGAGTCTAATCGATGACTTCTCTCACACCCACACACGCACTCCTCCTCTGCCACTGGTTCCCACACTATATAATCCCAACCTCTCCCAGCCGGGGAAGCGACCCCTCAACCTTCACCAGATGCCCTTCACATCCTGTCAGTGTCCCGCAGAGCTTCCTTCATCCCATATGTGTGATCTTGTCATCACTGCCGCTCTATGATCGCAGCGCTGATGCATTGTGTTGGTTCTCTTCTCGGATGTGTATTTGATAAAGGTTATCAATGCTGCTTGCATTTAAAAGAACCATCACGCTTGCGAGTGAGTGATATCCATCCTATCTCTTTGGATTTATAGGTTTATATATAGAGGTTTGTATGTAATCATTTATCAGGTGACATTCAAGTTTCCTCACTGAAATCAAATTTATTCCTTATAAACATGGTAAATACTTTTGTTCTGTTGGCGTGTAAACAAGTCTTTGGGGAAATATCGGAAATGGGAGGGGCGTGTCTGCGTCTTGGCCAATCCAAACCTAGAGGCAATCATCATGAAGAATATAAGATATCATTCTTTTCCTTCTGGTTTTTGATATTGTTTCTTATCTTTAATTTTGTTGTAAGTTATTAGACTGCAGCCCGAGTGTCTTACAGGTCTCATTTGTCCACTTGTTGTAACTAGAACAAAAGTCTCCCCGGGGTGCTGCTACCTTTCTTCCAGCCCTCTCTGTTGCTTTCACCCTCAGCCTCCCTCGATCCTCCTGAACCTCCTGGTCCCACCGCTCACAAACACCCTGAGCAAAGATCTGACCTCCAGTCAGTATTAACTGAGAATTTGGAAGGTTGCCACGCACACACCCGACCTCAGAGTTCAACCTCACATTGTTCGATCCAGAGGAGATATCAGTGTCCACGCCAAATATCCCGTTCTTGGTTCATGTTTGGGCGGAACACAAACTCCTCTACAATTCCAGTTATAGTGTTATTCTGCAACAGGAGGGGGAGTCTGTTCTTCTTTTACTCAGCTCCTCTGAAGTTTGCTCATATATGTTCTGTTCCTTGTGTATTGAAACAAG
Organism: Macroramphosus scolopax; assembly: GCA_901007825.1. Taxonomy (NCBI): domain Eukaryota; kingdom Metazoa; phylum Chordata; class Actinopteri; order Syngnathiformes; family Centriscidae; genus Macroramphosus; species Macroramphosus scolopax. The sequence continues at coordinate 10,477 of CAAKHC010014352.1, read as the reverse complement.
GCTTCAAAACAAGGCGGATGTTCTGTGTTCCTCACCGCCACTCGTCTCTTCCTCCTCTTCCTCCTCCCCCTCAGCATTTGATGTGTGTTGATAAAAGTTAATCCCAGCGTGATGTGTCAAACACCACTGATCATCGTGTTCATATTAGACAGACGGAGCCTCTTCATCTCAAGTCTTACAGCCTGGAGCTTCTTTTATATCGGCGCCTTCATGTCGCTGCAGGTGCTCCTCTGTAGAGTCACCGATCAGGATCAATCGATGAACAGTCTCTGATCAATCAACTAGAATCACAGAGGGGGAATAAATACTGCAGTATATACAGCAAATTAAATGTTAAAAGTCCAACACTAAAACCTAACTGAATGATTGTTTCTGTCCTCAGCATTACACCAAAGACGCCGATGGCCTTTGCACCAGTCTGATTAAACCCAAGCTGATGGAGGGGACGGTGGCAGCGCAGGACGAGTTCTCCAGGAGTAAGGACACACTGAGCTCATTACACTGCTCCACAGAGACGTTACTTTACTGTGCATTTGTGTGTGTGTGTGTACCGTCACGCTAACATCGAGTCTAGAACGCACATAAAGTCATCAGACAAAGCTTCCATCGCCTCCATCGCTCTGCTATTATCCAAGGCTTAATAGCATTGAACATCAGAGGGTGTCTAATCTCTCTTTAGTCTGAGGGGGGGGCGGTTGCCGCGCTTCACCGCGCTTCACCAGCTCTGAAGGTCAACCTGAGTGTTCCTCCACCCACTTCCCTCCTCAGTCCTTTACACGAACCCATCTGACCTGGCGGACTCACACACCTGACAACTGGTATAAGATAAATGGAATGAATGAAGATGTTTTCCTCCGGTGTGAAACATCATCCATCATCCAGCAATACAACATGAAAGGACAGATTATCAGATGATAGAATGTAGACAAACAAATGCACATGTAAGTGTAGCGTCCATGAGACACTGAAGCAGTACAGATGCAGTAATTTGGGTCTAAGGAGTTTAACAGCACTTAACAAGAATCTTCTTCCTTTGTCAGGCGGCTGGGCTCTGAACAGAAAGGAGCTGAAACTCCTGCAGACCATCGGCAAAGGGGAGTTTGGGGGTGAGTAGCTGATGTCACGGGGGCCTCTGCTTCCTATAATCCACTTACAAACATCAGAGGTCTGCTTGGATGTTGTGCTAAAACCTGTCTGTGTCCTTGTTAGATGTGATGGTAGGAGACTACAGAGGGACCAAAGTGGCGGTCAAGTGTATCAAGAATGACGCCACAGCGCAGGCGTTCATCGCCGAGGCCTCCGTCATGACGTAAGATACCTCGATTCTACTTTATTCTTCACAGCACCTGAACGTTTTGTTTGAACAGGACCTCCGTTAAAGAGAAGGTCGTTCTCTGTCACAGGTTTCTTTTTCTACTTAAAGGTTATTAGAGGGTGAATGTCTTGTACGCTGTCAGTGTCTCACCTGTGTTTGTGTTTGTTCAGGCAACTGAGGCACAACAACCTGGTGCAGTTGCTCGGTGTGATCGTGGAGGAGAGGGGCAGCCTGTATATCGTCACAGAGTACATGGCCAAGGTCAGTCGCTGCGTCCACTTCTTCCACTGTCCTCTCAATGAAAACAAAAAAAGAAATCAAATGTTCAGGAACTAATTTAAAGGCACAATATGTAACATTTAAATAAAATGTCTAAATTGATTAGATTTGGAGAGTTGTGTTAATACTAAATATCTCCGCCTGTGTTCAAGCAGATATACGTAATGTTCAAGGTAATGGTTTAATTGCTACATGAGCGCTATCGTAAAGATCTTTTTAGTTAAATTGTTTTCACCGCAGATAACAGCGCTTTGCTAACGTACAATTTAATTCACAACATAAAGTTAGCTACATTAGCTCTGAGGCTTGCAGGTTCCTCTAATTGTAAGTTAGCAAGAAGCTAATAGAAGCTATTTCATGAGAACGAGATGCATCATGCGAATAAACTTAACGTGAATAAAATTTAAGTACATTTCCTCGTCTGGGAACGTGAGTTCTGATTCATCGTCAATGGCGGTTGTGAAACGATGGACACTCCCATGATCCCGAGCTACTTGATTACATCATCAAACTTCTTTTTTTTCATCATTTTGATCGCGCAGCAGAAATTACATACTGTGCTTTTAATGGAATTGAAATATTTCCAAATATAAATCTTCAAAGGGGTTGAAGAAACAAAGAGTAAAGTGATTTAAGGTGGTATTAATAGAAGGAGAGGACAGCCTTTATTGTCATCATACAGTCAGATTATATGAAGACTGCCTGACGACACTGCCATTCATGTAAAAAAAAAAAAGAAGAAAAGGACATTAGAACGTTCACATGAGCCATCAAAGCTTGGAATGTTACCTGCTCCTGGTGCTGAAGGTTCTTTGGGTTAGAAGTGTTTGTCACATGTTGTGTTAATAACCTCTACCGTCCCACAGGGCAGCCTCGTGGACTACCTGCGCTCTCGAGGACGGACCGTGCTCGGCGGAGACTGCTTACTAAAGTTCTCACTGTGAGTCCTCTTCATCTCTACTCAGGCTCTCATTAGACTCGTGGAGAAGACGGAGGTCTAATCATCACCGCTCAGGGTCGAGGGCTTAATGGTTACTGCTCTTCAGCTGTCGGGGTTTAAATTTAATTTCAAAAGAGAAGAGTCACGACATTTGACTGGAAACATGAGAGAACCAGAAGCAACGCTCACGCAGGTTGTTTGCTTTGATGAACAGATGTTTTATCTGCGAGTCAACTCATTTACCTGATGATTCATTTCCAGTGTGACCTGTACTAACAGAGCACGTGAAGGAGGTGTAGTTCAGATTTAGCTGCTGCTGACAGCTTACCAACACCCTCTTTAGATCGGGTCAGGGATGGTTTCCCTCCTGTCGTCAGCCTGTTTTCTGCATTATTTCTACTCACACTGCAGCTTTGATTTGATGCTTAAAAATTGTGACTACAGCCACAGATATGTCCACGTGGATTAGGGAGTCTGTGCACATCGGGGGGGCTGTTAACAGATTCCAACGGTCCAATTACCCCCGTCATCCAGTCCTCACTCTCCTTTTTCTCGCTGTGTCACTCAGCGATGTGTGTGAAGCCATGGAGTACCTGGAGGCCAACAACTTCGTCCACAGAGACCTGGCAGCTCGCAACGTGCTGGTGTCTGACGACAACATCGCCAAGGTCAGCGACTTCGGCCTCACGAAGGAGGCCTCCTCCATACAGGACACTGCCAAGCTGCCCGTCAAATGGACCTCTCCCGAAGCACTAAGAGAGAAGGTGAGCGAGGTGGGCGGGTAGCAGACCCGGGTGGATGTGCGGTTGCTTTCCTGTCATTATTTGGTCAGCAGTTGCTTCATCTGCTTAAACCTGAGCATCCCCGAGGTGGGAGTTTTAGGCAGGATTTAGTTCAGGCTTCCTCAATCTGAAGCCAAGTTGAAAACACTCATGCTGCTGCCTCGTTGGCTGGAAGAGTTATCTTGGGAGCGGCGACACTGATGCAACATCACATAACCCAGAATATTCCTTCAATACTGACGGTAGTCTGTTGTGCAGGTGTTGACATGCTTACAATCAAACGTGAGAGAACCAACAGCTCATCTTACTTAAAAAGCAAATAGGCATATTCCCAAACCTGCTGTCTTAACACTGGAAGAGCACAGACGTCCGCAAAGGTCCGTTTCCATGGTAATTAACGAAAATGGTTCAATACTGCCTTCGTGTAAATCCGTGCTGCAGTTTTTGTGTCACGGTGTTGACAGACAAACAAACACACAGCAGGGAAATCTTCTCCCGTTGGCTGAGTTATCTAGCTCATGTGGACGGAATCCATCTGATCAAACGAACAACACATCTCGAGGTCTGTTCGATGGGAGCTGTGGAGCTGAGACGCAGCCTGCTGCTTCCTTCACTTCCATCTCTGCACATTAAACTCCTCTGTAGACTCTAAAGAAAGTTATCAAAAAGTCTGTTATTGTATCGACAGTGTTCAGACTTGTAGTCACTTCACGCCCACATGAACCAGCTTAGATTGGTCGAGCTTGATCTGCTGTCTGAATGCTCCTAATATCTCTGAATGCGTTTCCTTCTCTGTCCACCAGAGGTTCTCCACTAAGTCGGACGTCTGGAGTTATGGAATCCTGCTTTGGGAGATCTACTCCTTCGGGCGCGTGCCTTACCCGAGAATTGTGAGTACCTGATCTCCAGGTTCCTGTGATCACAAAGGTCCCCGGAGCACCAGCAGATGGCAGACTTCATTGCTTTTGTTATTGTATTTGTTTACTTTATTTAGCTTGAAATGTTGTTTACCTTTTGGAGCTGACCTCAGATTTACCAGGCAGCAGTTTGAAGTTAATTATTTCTGCAAGCTTGTTATGTTTTCTTCTACAAATTCTGACATTTGTTGTGAGGGACTAACAGACGAGTTTTGCCTCTTGTGTCTCAGCCGTTGAAAGAGGTGGTGCCCCGGGTGGAGAAGGGCTACAAGATGGACGCCCCCGACGGCTGCCCGCCCGTGGTGTACGACCTGATGAAGCAGTGCTGGACCCTGGACTCCGTTGTGCGGCCCTCCTTCCGCATGCTGAGGGAGAAGCTGCAGCATATCAGAGCCAAGGAGCTCTACCTGTGAGGAGGAGGCGCAGGGGGAGGGCGGAGGGGTAAGAGGAGGTGGACGAAACGGGGGGGTGAGACGCAGCCCGGCACAGCTGTAAAGTAGGACGAGAAGAAGAGGGGACCACAGCACCTTCCTCCTGCCTGCCCAGCCTGTTGACCTGTGGGACTGCCATACAGCGCCCCCTCCCCCGACCTCAGACGTCCGCCGGCCTTCCTCTGCTTCCATTAAAGACTGTTTTCCTGTTTGTGTTGTATAGCTTTTGCCAGACAGTTTCCTCTTCTCTCCATGGGCCACTGCTCTTCCCTCCTCCTGTTCCTGCTGCTGCTCTTCTTTCTCTCACTTCTCCTCTTCCCTCTTTGTTCCTGTTTTTCCTCCACCCTTCCTCCTCCCTCCTCCTCCTCTCTTGAACACGGCATTAACTGGAGGGGAGGCTGGCCTTTTCCTCCACGTTTGTCAGGTGCTGTTTCTTCCCCTCCTCCCCCCTCCCGTTCCCCCCATCGTTCCTGGATCTCTGTATCACTGCGATGCTCTGCATGCCTTTCAGCTCCGCTCTCTTGTCATTCCATCCTTCCCTCCTCCATCTCTGCCCCCCCTTCCCTTCCCTCCCGTCCCCTCCCTCGGCGTGGTGTCAGGTGTGGGGCCTTCGCTCTGTGCCAAAGTGCCTCCAGTCTACAGAGCTCCAGACTTCCCTCCAGCACTTCTTTAAATTGGACTGTTGTGATTTTTGTATTGCTTTTTTTTAAGAAATCTTTTTTTTTTAAATTGCTTTCTGTTTTTCAGGGATGTTATCAAACCGTTCTTTTTAATGCCGCCTCCCCCACCTCCACCACCTCCCCATTAGACTGCGCTTCATTCACATGTCCGTAAAGAGAGGACGAAGAGGATTTTCGGGGGCCAGTATCACGTTCCTCCTCCGGCAGAGACAGTTTGGAGGAGCGACAGTCGGGGGGGGGTTGGCAGGACAATAACAGGATGAGAAGGGGGAGAGGCAGTTCACATACCTGGTTGATTCATCATAAGTGGGCTTGTTTTTATATCAAAATATATTTAAAGGATTAAAAAAAAAAAGGAACAAGGAATTCTGACTGGACAGAGAGTAAAGACGGGTGACCGAGGAGGCGCGAGGAGGCGCGAGGAGGCGCGGGGAGGAGGCGGGCGTCTCCGTGAACGCTGGGGTCGGGGTGGTGCATGCTGTGTGTGAGAGGCCTTTGGTTCAACTGTCAGTGCTTTCAATGTTCATTGTTTTATTATGCTATCATGATTATGAATAAATCATTCCATCTGAACAGTGTGGGAACACCTGCATCATTATATCCGTGCGTGCGTGCGTGCGTGCGTGCGTGCGTGCGTGCGTGCGTGCGTGCGTGCGTGCGTGCGTGCGTGCGTGCGTGCGTGCGTGCGTGCGTGCGTGCGTGCGTGCGTGCGTGCGTGCGTGCGTGCGTGCGTGGTAGAGAGAGAGAGAGGTGTTGTTATAATGTCTGTATGTGTACAACTGAACAGCTATTGGATTAGTCAAAAGGTGGGATATTAAACAATGCATGTTTTATTAAGATAGATGGTTTGGTCCCTTCCAGGTCAGTAAACAAACATCTTGCTGGTTCCACCTTCGTATATCTGATGATTTGCAGCTTATCTCGCTTTGTGTTTGTTTTCTGTCAGACAGAAAATATAATTTTCACCTTGCGCTTAAGTAAAATGATTTTCAGACATCTTAATAAATCAGAAAATATAAAATATGAATCATAATAATTGGAATATAAATAGTAGCTACCTTAACAGATTTATAAATGTATATTCGTTGAGAATTTAATTACATCAAATGTGTGAAAGTGAATGTGAACCCAGGAGAAGTGGAGTCTCAGGCTGGTGAAGGTGGCTGAGCAGCTTCCTTCCTCTTCATCTAATACTCATCGGATGTTAATAATTAGCTACTGTATCATTCAGCCTCTCCATGACAACCAGCAGCTTCGTAGGACGACTCCACTGGACAAACTTATCTTTCATTGCAAAAATTTATTCTGAAATTCAAATCATACAAATATAAAAAAAACAACTAATTGTGATTCTATTGAACTGAAGCGTCTCTGCTGTCAGTAGGAACAGATGAAGTCTTACTGTAAAGGTTTAAATTGGACGACACCTCTTTGATTTCAGCAGCTCAGATCAGACTGCAGGTGTCTCATTAGCTTCGTCTGTTGGAAGCACACAACTCGTCTTCCATCTCCTCCTACATGGGAGTTAAATCAGGGAGGTGCAAACGGGCGTCAACCTGAAGGAAGAAACAACATGAAGTTCCTTGATGTCTTCTGAGCCGGCAGAACAGCTCCAGATCCTCCAAGTCTCTGGAACTCTACTCTACAGAAGATTCCCTCAACTGGGTGGAGATCTGGTGAGTGAGATGATAACGTGATCCACAGTCGTCCTGTTGCTCCACTCAGGTATCTTCTCCAGTCCATCTCCTCCCAGCTACTAAGGAGAGGAGGAACTGGGACCAGTAACTCCTCAGTGTACACGTGTGAGTACTAAGAGCCTCAAACGTCTTCAGAATCAATAAGACAACAGTTCAAACTACAACATTGGATTCGGTGCTTTTATCTAATAGAACATTTTTATGACAAATTATCTGAAAATATATATTTTTTTTCCTCTGGAATGAATTCATCAAATCCAGTTGTGGATCTGAGAGGCTGGTTGTCGCTGCCTGTGAGTGTCTCCCTCCGGGGGGGCACCGTCGTGTAAGATGTCACTCCCGATTGAAGGGATGTTCTAAATTTGGCCTCATTCATTTGTATTTCTTTGCACTTCTTGCTTGTCTGATATGTAAAATGATGAGCGTTTAGCCTCCCTGGCTCCTTGAATCACATCAAACACCCCCGAAAAGAGAAATCCTATCTCTTTTTTTTATTTATTTATCTGCTCAGAAGTTTCCTCAGCAGCCGGTGACGTGGATCTCCACAGAAGTGCGTCTTGTGTTTGTCTCCTCACGGAGCTGCGGCTATAAATAATCCTCCTGTGATCCTTCTCTTTTTTTTTTTATAGCAGAACAGGTGGTGACGTGCCAGCAGAGCCTGAAAGGTGTGAAGGGGTGTTCGTGTTCTACCAGCCCAGCGGTTTCCAGCGGTTTCTGTGCAGCTTCCTTCATGTGGAAAGTCTCTACCCCTCCACCCCCCCAGTGCAGTGACTTCCAGGCTGGGATGAAACCCAACAATCCTCCAGTGTTTGTCTGATCGTGTGCCCATTTTAAATCATTCAAATCTCATTTTTTTTGCTGCATTTCTGCACTAATTCTTATTTTTGTGGGTTTCTCTCATAGAAACAAGAACGACGTAATACAGACATGAATCAATGGAAGAATCTGATCTCATTAAAGCTGCAGCCTGTGATTGTGTCACTGTGTGGCTCGATGACAGTCAGCTGCTGGATGCAGACCGAAGACGACGCTTGATGTAAGTCCGTAGAGGCTCGTCTCTTGTTGCCAGTGGGCGATGCTGTACAGTAATTATCAGCTTTGGGACGGGTCCGTCTTCAAGCTTGTGGAATTTGAAAAAGATCTCACATCAAGGAGTTCTAACGGGGTTTGATTTTCATGACTCAGACTTGAAGAGAATCTTCTTCAATTCAAATCTGACCCTTGTTGTAAATGTCAGACTATACAAACACAAACATTTCGTACAGTTTAAAAGTTTCTGAGCACGTTTAAACCCTCAATAATATGATTCATTTGGTGGAAGAAGAAGGAGAATTCACTTGGGCGTAAATATTAAAACAGGTAACATGTGAAGCGGTTATCAGTTGTTGTTTCTATCAAGGCCGTAGCCATGGTAACAACTTTAGGGAGAGGACCATCTATTTGGAGGGAGCCGAGTCACAGCGTGTGACATCGTAGAGACACAGCAGTCGATCACTACTTGGACCAAACAAAGTTAGGATTAGGATGACATGGTGATCTGTGGTGGTGGTGGTGGTGGTGGTGATGGTGATGGTGGTGGTGCTGGTGGCGTCTGGTATATATGATAACGGACCTGGTGTGCAGGACAGACCAGTCAGTTGAGCAGGTTCCTCTCGTCCTGGTGGCGCCGGCTGACTGCGATTGCAACTCGCCAGACATCATGAGGACGAAGACTTTGAGGGTCCGACTGTCACCGACCCTCCTCTGCTGTCTGGTCCCGTTCTTCACGTGATCCCCATGAAATTTAACGGCGCTGGGCGGCAACAGTGGTCCGGTTACGTAATGTTGTAATGCTCATGGCCAAGACTGTGCTGCTGTCAGGACTTATCACGCCAGCTTCCATCCTGCTACAGCCGCATGTGACGGGCCTGCTGAGGAGCCCCCCCTCGCCCCCCCTCGCCCCCACTCCCCTTCCCCGTTTGCCTCCTTGGCTCGCTGGGGAAAAGTACAGCTCATTAGCTGATTGTGGGAACATTTTGGGATGTCAACTGCCTGCCGAATGTCACCGCCGAGAGGCATCGTACAGTCTGAGCTGAAAAGGAGCAGCGCCGAGTGTTTGCAGGCGGGACGTCGGGGTACCAGCCAGTAGATTTACATCTACAGGGGTCAAAGGTCAGAAGAAGGGGGGCATCCTTTAACGGTATTCAAGGACACAGAAGTCCTGTGCTGCCCTTTCACCTCCAGACATCCTTCATTTCCACAGTTTAATCTTATTAAATATGATGAATTATTATGTAAAAGCCGGCTTGAGGTATCTCTCTCGTGACAGGAACGAGAGTTAATGCGAGGCTCCAGCGTCTGCATGCCTCAGTCCTCCGTCCGTTCACACTTAAGTAATCCTGACAACCACACAGCTTTGCGTTCTTAGCGGGCACAAGCAGGGAGGATATGTGTTAATCAGCTTTCGATAAGTTATGGATCTGTGCTCCTGACGGCAGCCAGGCGCACTCAGCAGCAGCAAATTAGCTCCTGAATTAATCTGATTAACATTTTTTTTTTTTTGGCGTTAAGGAAGTTGCTGAGTGCTGCACACGTTGGGTATTTTATTTCCTCATGGACTTGGCATGCGCATTGTCCTCCTGCGCGTCAAGCTGGACCTGACAGATTTTACATGTGTGACAGAATGAGGGTGAGTTGGTGGTGAGGAGGGGGGGGGCTCCAGGTCGTGCTCATCTCCCCCCCCTCTCCAGGCAGCTCCATGTGTGCTGTTGCTGGGATACATGACGGCAGATTCCTTGAAGCCACATGACTCACCAGGAAGACGCACAAATCTGCGCGCCCAGATCACTCAGCATTAAGGAGTTTTTTATTTATTTTTTTTCTATCAAGTGTTTGCAGAATCATCCCGATTTATGTGAACGCAGGTTGTCGTCTTCCCACCTGGAAACTTCCTCTTTATACATTTTCCCTGCAGAACTTTGCAGCTCTGGAGGATGCAGACGTTTATTAAGTGGATCTCAGGTGTTTATTAGTAGCAGATGTTTGATTTATATTCCTGGAATCTGAAACTCTGACCTCCAGCTCCTGTGACTTGCAGGCTGCTGTACCTGTTCCTCCATCATTAAAAGATGGAGTAAAGTCGGAGATGCAGCAGATTACAGGGGAGGATGCCCCTGAATCACTGACACTGACGGGTTTGTTTGTACAGCTCCGACACTCTCAGACAGGATGTGGGAGTTCTCCACTTCCAGCCTGTTTTCTGTGACAGGCAGAGGGCGTCAAGCTGACAGCAGATGAAGGAAATTATATTGACATTATCAGGCCAGCGTGCGGTGGTGTCAAATGTGCACATGGCCCCGGTGACGGAGAGCTCTGCATCGCACGCCCTTCGTCTACTTTTGTGGGCTCCCAACGGTGCTTAAACGAACTAAAAATATGCTGTTTTCCTGTCGCAATT
>CAAKHC010014351.1:45097-74521 GCA_901007825.1 Macroramphosus scolopax | reverse complement strand
ATTAAATGTAATGCAATTAGAGTTCTGCAGTAATGAATACATCTGATTATTTGTAAATAGAAGCTTTAGTTTGTGGAAAAAAAATGTCTTCTTACTCCTTGCATGCATTACAATTAACTCTAACGGTTTCTAATGAATCACTCGTTTGACACTATGTACTTTTACATTCACTACACCCTTTTCTACCACGGGGGCGCTGCTCGCGGCGGTGACGCACAACAATGTTGTTTTTAAGTTGTGAAGAAGAACTTCCGGGGCGGGAATGATGTTTGATTGACAGGTCGTTCGCTCAATCGTCGCACGCTTCCGCTTGCTCGTCGTAGTAGAGCAGCGATAATGGCGTAACGCGGACGGAGTGTGAGCTGAGAACGGGGACGGGAGACTTTCCGTCTTCTCCTCCCCTCCCTGGGGTGGGGGAAAATATTCTTCTCCACCCGTTTCCTCCACAGCTCTAGTCCCTCTCTACGAGGGGCTCGTCGGACTGGAATGTGTCTCCGTAGAAGAAGAACCCCCCCTGGCTTTTGTTTACCGCTGTGTTCCGCTGCGGCTCAAATCACTGTGGAAATATCTGCATCATCTCGAACCAGCGTCCACCAACCAAGGTCAGTGCTGCTCGGAGGTGTCAGGCACGCACACCGGCTGCAGCTCACACGGTGCCCGCACCTTCACCGCAGTGTGAATACATGTCAATGTACTTTACAGAGAACAGTATCTAAAAAAACTGTAGTTACATCGTGCTATTGTGATTTTACTACAAACTGTCCACTCCAGGTGGGAGACACTGGAGCGAGGCCTGAATTCATGTTGTCACCAAGGAACTCTTAGAAGACTTAACACATTAATACTGAGGGATGAGCAGTTCATCGGGCCGATTATTGGCATTTGTCAGACAATCGGCATCGGCCGATATCTTCACTCACAAGGCCGATTAACAATAAGTGCACTGCTGTGTTCTGTCACTGCGTTTTTGTATTGTATAGTTTTTAGTTCTAGTTCAGTCTGAAGGACAGATCGACTCTGTAAAGTTCAGTGAACATATCCTTTTTATTTATTTAACAAAAATTGTATTTTTCGATTACCTTCTTACATTTATGTAGTTGGTAAATTTTTCATTTTTTTAAATTTTATATATATTTATTTTTATAAGAAATGTTACATGCAGACAGAGAGCATGTAAGGAATCATAGAGAAAGCAGAAAATGACATTAAGGTTGATCAAATGTTCAATGTGGTTCAACTTCTGTCTGTTATTAAATTTTTGTATTTCATCAGATCCATCAAATTAAACTCAACTGTACATTCTGTTTATGCTAGGGTGGATATTCCAGTTGATACAGTTGAGAAATGAGCTGCACCAGACTGGATGGACCCTGACGGATCCCTTCCACTGCCACACAGAGCCCTGAAGGACGTTAATGGAGAGCCTTTGTGAGGATGACCGCTTTTGGGCTTTGGGGACTGACTCGCCCTCCTTCCTGCTGTGGCCGAGATGTTAGCTGTCTCTCCACCGCAACATCCCATCCTGTCCCTATCTGTCTCTTCAGGCTGATCATCAGTGAGAAGGCTTCTGTGAAGATCTGGGGCCGGTCTGATTACCATGACGCAGGCTGACGACGTCTACATGTCTCTAAACACGAGCTTTGTAGCCGATAAGTCGGCTGTAAAAGCAACGAGTTTCTGCCTGAAAACCTCCATGTTGTGGAGATTTTCAGTCAGATTCGGGTGAGAATCTAATCACACTTCATGTAAACAATAAGTACAAACACACACTGTAATGACATCAGAGCCGATTAATAAAGAACAAACTCATGTTTTCTGGGAAGACAGTGAAGACACAAGATACTGTAGCAACTATCAAGGCCTGTGATTGAATTCGGGTGTTTTTTTTTTGTTTGCTTGTGCTACCTCATTACCGTAACAAGTCCGACACGAGTGACAGGGAGTACGATCAGTACAAGTAGCCTAAAGGTCGTCGAACGCCGCCGCAGTTCAAGTGCTGTTTGTTTCATGTTCGTTTTATCAAGTAGGGTTTCTGATAGGAAACAAAGCAAAGACAAAGCAGCCCACAGACAACTACGTGATGCATACAGGTCCGTCGCTCTAACTCTGGCCACCCAGGCATCAGTTGTGAGAGGTCAGAGTTCATTTTCATTCAAGAGTCTCATTTATTTTTTCCACCTCACATGCTCTCTGGTCAAGTCCACGTTGGAGCTCTTCACCCAGTGACAGTGAGACTGTAGCATGTAGCAGAGAGCTGCGCCTGTACTCCTCCAGTAAACTATCTCTCCCCGGGGATTTCCCCCGGCAGCAGAGGGTAGTTTCCATATTGTAGCAGCGGCACAGTCCAGCCACCTTTTTATAGAGAAAACCCTTAATTCAGCCGCAGCATTCTCCCTCTTTTAGTCGCTACCCAAAGCTGGTGACCATCGGTGATCGTTGGAACACAAGTCAACTTATAAATCGAGTTTCACCCTCCAATTCTGTGTTTCCTTTATCCAATTGGTTTGGAGTATGTTGGCTTGTTCAGATATACTTGAATATAGCACCTTTTTAAAGATACAATTTGTAATAATAATAACAAGTATACTTCATACTTTACACCAATAGGGGGCAGTATAATACCAGGAAGTTGGGCTTCTATTGTAAGAAACATGTAAATCCTCTCAACCTTGACTTATGCCGCAAGGTAAAGCTCTCTGTTAACCAGTGGATTTACATTACAACATTCCCTGTTCTCAAGCTTTGGGTAGCGACTACGAGCATGACATCACCATAATGAGTGACCTCCGTCGCGCTACAGAGTCTTACTGTCGTCTCTTGAGGTACAAAGTTGTACTACGAGACGGGACAGGCCGGCCGCAGCTTGTTGGCAATCTTCCTAATTTCCCTTTCCGTCTTTGATCCCATTCATTGATTTGCAGTTGTCTAAGTAGATGCTGCTGTTTGTCCACGAACAAACCGGGAAACAAACTGCTTTACCGTTTATCATACGTCACGCTTTGTCTCTTAATGCCACTTCTACATGTCTCGCATGTTGAGACACGTCACCCGTATTTCCAAACGATTCGAAATCCCCTGAGAAGAAACCCTAATCTCATTGCTCGACCTTTTTTTCTTCTTGGTTGACTTCTACGCGATTTCTTGAAGAGGAATCACATTTACCGGGATTTGTGCAATATTTGATCTTAACTGTCATGTTGTTGACCAAACTGTATATTTTATAAACAAGTGACAAGTTGTTTGAAAGCAACAAGATCACCAATGTCTTCCATTAAGATATGTATAGACTCATGTGCGTTCGCTTGTTTAGCGGGACCGCGGTGTCCCGACATTATAGTTGCCATGCATGACCAGTTGTGACGCTTGCTTCATGAAGAGTAGCGGAATGATTTATAGACTAAGATGTAGCTCCGAAACGGCGGTGAAGTTAAAGGGCCGTAGAACGGGTGAACACCGATTCTAGACTTTGCCCTTCATTTGTAGACCGATGCAAGGTGACTCGTTGGGTAATTAAAACCCCAAATTAGTGACAACTAAATGTATTGAACCAAGTCGTTTTACATATATGCTCGATATAAGTAAGTGCTTTTTATCTGAACAGCTGTTTGATTCTTGTCTTCATGCACTCTCAAGTATCAAACAAATAGATGGCTATTATGAGACAGCCAAAATATTGTCCCCCCCAAAAAAATCTAGTCTCAAATGAGACGATGTTACGAAATCTTTGAAAAAAGTTATATTAAGGGGTTGGATGTTAATCCCAATGTAATCGCCCGGGATGTTTTATTGTACATAATACCTCATAAGTTTTGGGATTTAGAGCGTTTTATTTGAATCCATAAAATTGTATTGGATTAGAGTTTTAGAAGCAATAACCAACAATAATGATAATGCATGAGTTTAGTGCCAGGATGTAAGTGTTACCTGTGATTTCTTGTGGAAGGAACCCCGCCCTCTCCTTAACGCCTGTCACCTTTTCTTATCGAGTCATGTTTTATTTGGTTCAGAACACCGCCTGTAAAGGTCTGGGATACTTCCTGGAGGACATCTGTAGCACCGTGGTGGCTGACTAACCTCCCTGCCTTCTATTCTGTCAGCATGAATGATGCTTTATTGTAAATACAATAATTCAATTCTTGTAGCATTTTCACACTTACAACTCACACCGGTTTCTTTCGACATCTTGGCAGAAGACCGAACAAACTCTTCTGTAAAGCACTTCCTCTCTCTCTCTCTGTGCAGCGTCATCATCCTGTCCTCAATTCTGTGTTTTAAAACCCTGTGTGGGGATTTATAATCGCAGTTTTCTCAGCAAGTAGGCGTTTAGCGACATGAATATATGGGTTCAAAAATATGCATGATTCAGCAAGAACATGAATGATTTGTATTGCATGCAATAATCCAGATTTGTACTGTGAACGAGCGTAGTTAGGATGTTGTTCATAGCCGATGTTGTGTGGCATGATCGGGGACGGTTGTATGATATCATAGCAGGCATGTTGAAGTAGCTTTGCTCAGCACTTGTGGTTTTACACTAATCATGTTAGTCACCCCCCCCTCCCCTCCCTAAAATAAGAGTAGCTGCAAGTGTTTCTGCTCACACTGTTGTATCAAACATGACCATGGCTGTACAGTGCGCTGCCTTACAGGGATCAACAGGGATGCACCGATTGGGAAAGTCTGGGCCGATACTGATGTTTAGAATTTGGACGATAGTCTGCTTTATTTATCTTTTAATTTGTTCCTCCTTTCTGTACCAGAGAAACTAAAGAAATGTTAATTAAATAATTGAGCTGTTTTAAATTTATAAACCAGCCTTCAGCTGGGTCGGCTCATGTTGTCGACACATAGATAAACATCTGTGGATGTCGTCTCACTTGGCAGTTCATCGGCCAATACCGATGTCTGATCAATCTGTGCATCCCTAGTGATTAACTAATCAACTTTTATTCCCGTGAAGAAAACAAAAGCTTATTTAAATGATGTATGACATTACTTTGTTGATCAACTTTTCCACCGAGGTGGAGGACTGTGTAGAAACTATGCACTCCAGAGGGAGGAAATGGGCATGCTTATTACGTGTGAGCCTCTTGTCTGGTTTTTGTAAAATATTAAGAAAAAAACTATCAGAAATTCAGCAATAAAATGCAGCATGGTGCCAACTAGACATCCTGTTGTTGTTTATTGACTTGCACACACTGAATATTTACAATCCAGTCCACTAAAGAAAGAGACAGTAAGAAGACAGAAATGTCTGCGTTACCAAAAACAAAGAAACAGAGAAAAAACATGATACGGAACACAAATTAGATTATAGGAGGCGGTTCCCTGAACACCTGGACCGGCGTCCCGTCTACGCTGCATGTTCACGCTACTTGTCCGATTTACTTGCAGCACTCCTACCGACCAGTTTACTCTTGATGCGTGCCATGTGATCAAAATGTGCTTCAAACTCCCGTCTCACCTGCAGAGGAAAGGAGAGAAGACACTTGGTTTTGTTTTTTGCATTCCTGCCTGGATTCCCTTCTCAGTCTAGATTATTGTCTCCACCGTAGACATGAAACTGCTTGTGAGCTTAGAAAATATGCAGTTTTAAAAAGGGATAAATGTGTTTCTTCTGCAAGCACAGTTGGAGCCCCTGCAGAGGGAGCGGTCAACAAAATCCCCATGTGCTCCGACATCTGGTGGGTGCAATCACACACACCCTCTGAGGACGACGCTCTGCTCAGGGAAAGTATAACAATATCTTTAGGCTGATAGGTTGTTGATGCTCTGGCGCCACCATCAGGACAAACCTTTAAATCCTCTGTTTAACAGGTAGTCTTCCTCAAGGGGACAAACTTCTCTCTTCTCTTTAAAGAACTCATCATCTATATTTACTTAGAAACTGTCAGATTAAGCCAAGTAAATCAAACTGTCATTCATAAATCAAGTCATTCATGTATTTCTGTCTCACCTCCTTCACGTTCTTCCCGAGAGGCTTCAGGTCAAATGTGACTACAGATGCTTTCACCATTGAGCTGCTGTTGAGGATGTAACTGCAAAGAATTTAAAAACTATTTCCAATAAACTGCTTTTACGAACACGTGTTTAGTCCAGCCTCTGCAGACTGCGGCACACATAAAGTCAATTAGCTAGCGTGCTCTGCAGCGATGGCAGCGGCTTACCAACTGATGTTTGCTTTGCAGAGGAGAAAGATGGAGCGGATCATCGCCAGATGTGAAGGAGCTGAGTGAATGACTTTCCCCAAAGCTGAGCGGCAGCCCCGGCATTTCAGAGCGCTGTAGATGCTGAGAGGAAACAACAAACAAACAGATAGTTCTCATGACTCTAACTTAACTAAACTGTGATCATGAGAAACACTTTGTTGATCACAGTGAGATGGCTTGTTGGTGATGGCGGTTTTAGATCTGATATGCACACACATTTGATTCCCGTTGCCTAAATCTGCTGTAACCTTCAATTGGCTGCTCATTATATAAAGATTGATCTCAATCTTTCAATGAATTTGACATCTTACTGTGCACACAGAACATCTGTCCACTGTGAAAAAGGGAACCCTCATCTGTCGCCTTTCTTGTGTTTAACTCAAACCGGGGTTAAAGGACAGTGGGTGCAGACTATAAACCCCATTGAGGTCAATTTAACTTAACTCGGGTGACGTGCGATGGTTGAAGACAACTCTAGATATTTTCTCAACAAAAATATTCTGATTCTGATTAAAGACAAGAGGATATTTACACATCTCCAAAACAGTACTGTTGTGTTTACTCACCAATTAGCCATTTCTCCTTTGTGTCCTGACTCCATACCACCGCTGACGACCACGTCATCGGTAACTCCTAAGGAAAGAATAGATGTAATGATTTATCAACAAGTACATTCCCACTGAATGTAACATTGAACAATTAAACACATCTCTCCCTCCACCACAATACATTGCAGGATAACTCAACATGCATTTTCTTCTTTAGTCTTGTCTTAGGTTGAAACTAACTTACTTAGACACATGATCGAGTCCAGAGAGTTGAGCTCCCCACAAACACCAAGAGAATCGCCCAGCACCGTGTTGCATTGCTTACAGTGCAGTGTCATCGACTGTCGGTGCTCCGCCTCCGTGGACACGTTAACCTTGTCGGTGCGTTCAACTAGGAGACTCTCGTTAAATTCCATGTTAGTGTTGCTTTGCAGAGCCTTGCTTGTCAGCCCGCTTGAGAATTTGAATCCAGGATGTGAACCGGAAACTCGTCACCCTGTTTTCCCTCGATGCGCAGGCGCACTGCCCCGCGTGCCGCAGTCTCTATGTTGCATGTGTATGTTGTGTGTGTTGTATGTAAGCTACCGGAGACCTTAAATTTCCCTCGGGATAAATTAAGTATCTATCTACCTACCTACCTACCTACCTACCTACCTACCTACCTACCTACCTGCGTACACTATTTAATGAGCTTGGAATTGTCAGCTTTAACAGACTACTACACCAATCCGTCTACCATGAACAGCCAAAGAACCATGTATGGATGAAAAACTATTTTAGTAACTAATATTAATAAGTTAGCTAAAATTTACACCTCACATGTATTTTATGGATTTCCAGTGTTTCCATACAATATCAACAGTTTGTCCAGATTTAATGGGCGAGGTCTAAATATGCATCTTCTCTCTGGTTGGCTGTAGGTCTCTACCGCGCACCCACAGGAGCCAATCAAATGGCTCTTGTGGTTGCGCAGTAGAGCGGCTGTGTTTGAATCTGAGCATTTCTAACGTTCCCCCGCTGCCGGGCACAGTTCTCTCTGCTCCAGGGACTAAACTCGTCTATTACCTTTCTCTACACAAGAATTAAACTATCGCTTCAACATGGATTTGGATTCCATGAAGTATGCGGAATTACGTAGCCTCGCTAAGCAGCTCGGGCTGAAAGCGAATATGAAGGTAGTTACGTTAACGTTTCTTGGTTTATTGAGGCTTCTCCAACTGTGTGAGATTACTTGTGGTTAGCATAATGGTATGCTAGCACGTAGAACCCAACTATTACGCTAGCAAGCATTCTCACATATAACTATTTGTCTCTTGCTAGGCCGATAAACTGTTGAAAGCCATACAGCAGCATTTTCAAAAAGAAAAGGGAAAAGAGGAACAGGTAAGCTTACGTTATTAGAAACGCTAATAAATATCGGTCATTCATTGTTGCGGCAGTTAAGCTAATATCTGGATACCCGTTTATTTTTGTCGTGTTATCCAGGGACAAGGGAAGGAAGCTGGAGTCTCTGCTTCGGAGGAAGACGAAAATGCGGACGAATGCAGGAACGAAGTTCCCAGCACCTCAGTGTTTGTGAACACTCGTCGAGGGAAAGGAAACGGGACAAAGAGGAGGATCTCCGATACTGTACCCGAGGCTGATGCCAAGATACAGCCCAGTGCAGATGAGGTATCGTGCATCATACTCAACATGCAGACACCAACATAATAAGTAAAGTAAAATGTGTCACAGTTTATAAAAAGCATGTTCATGCTGCAGTAGTGCCTCAGCCTACAAATCCTATTCTCCAGACAGGGACCATGCATGTTTGGTATGGTTAGGTCATCATTTTTATGTTTTGTTTTTTCAGAAGAAATGAAATGCAAGAATTATCATTGCCACATATCACAATTACAACATCTACCAGAACAATCCCAATAGGATTTGTTCACCGCCCTCCCTAAAGCACTTGCTTCGTCTGCTCAGTGGCTGTGTGAGTTGTCGTGGAAGGGCATATCGACCTCATCAGTGTGGGTGAGACGGCAGCGCCACAGTTGCTGACTGATCTCAATCAGTGATGAGACAAACTTCCATAGCTGGTTAGCTGCTGACCATTGGCCCAGGTTGGCCTCCAATGCTGGCAGCATAGCCTGAACCAAACCCCAAAACATTAATCAAACAAACAATAAGATTTTGTTTTTCCCACCTGCCCTAGTTCTTTTAATTCAAGAGGACATTTAAACACTCAATTGATTTACTGTTCCTTGAAGGACGACAATGAAGTGACTGCACCCAGTCCATCCTGCTGTGCCAGGGATGCTAAAAAGAGACGAGTGTCCTCTCCCAGGGCCTCAGAAATAACAGACAATGAAATGCCAGCCACCAGCAGCGAGCCTCATGGCATCAAGGATGAAGCACCTGTACCATGCAACACAGGTAAGTTACACAGTTTGATGAAAGAGCATGCAAACTTGAATTCTACAACTTTGAAATGGTTATCGAAGGACGGTTGAAAAGCTAATAATAGTCGGCTACATTCATCACTCCTCAGATAACCATGACCTGACTGAGAATCTTCAGACACACTTTGAAATAGTCCATTCCATCTGGAGTTAATCATATATACTTTCATCTTATATATGATTTTAAACATTCTCCAGGTGATGCTCCAAACGTGGCCAAGGCTGGTAGAATCCCTCGTTACAGAGGGCTGCAGAACAAGAACAAGCCTTTGTTGAAGCCAGTCACTCCCAGTAAGTCTTCTCCCTTTGAACCAGAATCTGAACCCACATCAAAGAAACACTCACAGACATAAAATTCTATTTGCGAATTGTCTCTTGTGCAGACTTCAAAAAACTCCACGAGGCACATTTTAACAAGATGGAGTCGATTGACTCTTATGTCCAACGGAAGACCAAGCAGATGGAGACCTTCAGGAACTCTGTTAAAGAACTGAAGGTAAGTCAAACCCTCCAGAAAGTCTTCACTTGCTGCCTTTAATTACAAACGTTCACATTTATTTATTTACATCTCATCATTTCAGATGCTTTCTGACAAAACTAAACTGCAGCAAGTTGATGGGAAAACTAAAGCGGTGAGTATCATCATTTGTTCAACATCCATAACTGCACAGACAATACAGCTGCACTTTATTAATAAATACAAGTACATTGACTACCTGTATGGATTTGTTCTACAGAAAGGAAAACCGAGTCGTTCTTCCGTGTTCAGCCCTGTTCCGGAGTATAAGAGACCAGCTGAGGACAAACGCAGAGTCACTCTACTCTCTGCCAGTAAAACTCGCCAGAACAAACCTCCTGGGAAAGAAGACGCTCCATTCAGACCGTCTGTCCTGTCCACCCGCAGAATCAATGTTCGGTGAGTTGCAATATTCCTCCTGGGGAGAGCGGCGTGGATCTGAGCTGCTAAATACAGTTTGATTCTGATTAATTGTTCAAGAACCACAGAGAGTTATCAAGTAAAAGCCATTACTGTTCAAGATCGGATCTCAGAAACCTCTTTTTTCTGCTTTGATTTTGTCTGGCTCATGACATCATAGAAGAAGAGTCTCTCAGACGATACAAATTAAATACATTCAGAGGCCATTAAGAAAGAGACACACTACTTATAAGAATCTTAATGGAGAAGGCGGCGGTTGTATGACACAAAGTTTGATAACTTCCATGAATTATATTGGACGCTTGAACAACCCAGTGTGTGTGTGTGTGTGTGCATGCAGGTTCTCGGAGGCCACTCGTGACAACGAGCCGAAGAAGTCGTTGGCGAAAACGCCGTCACTCAAGTCACCCTGTGTGATCTCAAGTACCCCACTAAAACGGACCGGCGATGGCGGGAAACCCTCCAATATAAAGACGACATCTTTCTCTGCCACAAAGTCTCCTGGTATCTTTGCATGGAATCCTTACATTTGAACTTCACTTTAGATTTGGATGGACTGTTTTATTTAATAATTACTTTTTCTTTAATTTCAAAGGAACCTTCGTCTTCAACGGCAACACAAGTTTGACTCCTGGGACTCAAAAAAAGCAGAGCTTTGATCTGAAGGCGAGTCTCTCTCGTCCCCTCTCCTACAAGCCTCACACAGGTACAAAAAACATTTTCATTTCGCCAGATTCACTGATGTATATCATCACCAGATAAACCAAACCTTCCCCTCTCAGGTAAACTGAAGCCGTTTGGAGAGGCCAATCAAAACTCGGCTGCGAACGGGTCGCTAATCTCAAACTCTCATCAGAAGAATTACAAACAGCACAAAGTCCAGACAAGGTACGTCTACAGATGCTCCGCCTGATTGATCTCTGATAATAATGTAACTTAGTAGTTTCTTATGGATGTTTCTGTATGACACTCAAGGGCTGACAGAAGAGCAAAACAAACTGAAGACCGCAAACAGAAGAAGGAGAGTTTGCTCGGTGCAAGAAGAGGCCTTGTGATGTTATAACTTTATTGAGCTTGCTCTGTACAGCTTGTTGTTCCACTGTAAATATTTTGTTGTCTGCACTTTCATTTCAGCTTTTGGTTTCAGCTCTGGTTAGGAAGGTGGACTAACTCACTGCTTTTGTTTCTATACAGGTTTTTTGCAGTTTAGTAATGCTTGACATTAAACATTTTATAGCTCTAAATGATGGGTTCAGGAACCTGTAATGTTTTGCAAACTTTGTTCTTAAAAATTGATGTGCTTTGTTTTTATTTTTTGGGGAAGATGCATAAAAAGATACGGATGCAAAAGTCTTCCACGTGCGTTCTTTATTTCTAAAATTAAAATGTCTGTACTATACCATAATGAGATTAACATTTCTGTTCAATTGACCATGAAATTAAGACTTGAAACTGAATTCAGAAAATCAGTTTTTAAGCATTTAATAGAAAGAATAATCAGGATGAACTGATGTTGCCGCTCCTCAGATGTCACACATAATTACTGCTACAGCTGTAATTAGTCCCATTAAACAAGCCCTGGAAACACTCCCTGGTCACCTCAGTCATTATCAATTAAATAAATAAACTCATCCCGCAGTATAATGTTCCGTAGTTCCAGCAACAGTGTATATATAACATTGCTCTCATCCATTGAACAGTCTGTAGCACTGCAGAGCTCTTAAACTTCAGGGTTCCTCTTGTAGACCTCGTAGGCAAAATCCTCAGTGTGTGCGTAATCTTTGCAGACGCCAATAAAGTCGATCTCCAGCTGAAATGGACCATCGGCTTTATCTCCCAAAGTAAATCCCATGGTGTTAATCTGTGGATGGAAACAGATAAAAGTTAAAAGTGGATATAAAGGGAACACTTAAAATTAGATTGCTGTTTCCTTTACTGTACCTTGTCCATCCACAGAGGGAACTGGTCGTCTTGAATCCTTCCACGATGTGTCAGGAAGAACTTTGAAAATGGGATCTGTAAGAGAAGGAACATTATTATTATCTGTGACACTTTCTTAAACACTTGTCATCTGAAAATAAAAAGACATTCTAATTTATGTACCATGACATCCTGCCAGTAGGGTCCCCCTCTGGTATACAGGAAATAACTGTATATGTCGTCTTTCTGGTGAGAGAAGTAGGTTTCTGTCGCAATGTTGATCATCCATGGTCGGCCGTCGCCACGCACACGCAAATGCAGCGTGTTGAAGCTGGACCAATCGTAATGCTTCTTCCTATCAAATGAAGCCTGGAGGAGGAAATGTAGAGGTTAATGTTTGGGGCATCCATCATGATGGCTCATGCTTCAGGAGACATATGAATCAAGAACATTAAAGACTTTGGGTGGTCAAAGCAGTCTAATGAGGCATCGGCATTAAATCACGGTATTAAATTCATGAGGATTGTCTGTCTAACCAATGTACAACAATGTATGACTAACCAGTGGTTGGTTTGAACGCATGGTGCAGTAGCCGCTGTAGCGCGTTTCTCCGTCCCTCGGAGGAGTAGAGCTCAGAGTCCCATAAAGAAAACAGGTGTTATTGTTTTTACCGAGCTTCAAGGAAACTTCACTTTGGCCTCCGATATCACCATCTGAGGACACTGTCCACTGCTCCAGGCTCTCTGCACCTTTAAACTCCCACATGACTCTGTTTTGCTCCAACATATGCTCAAGTACAGGTTTGCCCTCGGGACCAACAAATCGGTCAGTAAACTCCTTTTTCAGCAGCCTGAAATGCTTCTTTATGCCCTCCAAACCCTTTGTGAAGCCAAAGTTGATGTTCTCCCATGGGAACTTGTCTTCCTTGGGCTGGCCGGGCCGTCTGTATTTACCCTGGATCACTGATCTTTTTGGCACCGTGAGAGGACCGACGGAGTGCAGAAGTAGCTGCCGGTGGAGGATGGAGCTCAGCAGCCTCGCCTGAGGCGGTCGTGGGATGATTGACAGGGACATTTCAGTTTCAATCAGGACAATTCACTGCTGGGACACAACAGATATGAATATGGTGTTACTACACTTGAAGATATAAATTGATAAACTTTTTTTCATTTACATGGAGATGGGAGTTTTAATGAAGCTCACTCAACTACATAAAGTGGCACTGAGAATGGACTTTATATTGAAGTGGGAGACCTCTCGTGTCCATCAGTTCAACTTCTGAAATAAAACATATTTGCATATTCATGTATTGCATATTTCTAATGACGAGAAGTAGGGGGTATTTTAAAGATTGTAATACGGTTATTATCAGCATTCTGTTCTGCTAAAAATCTTTCTGACACACATTATTGAATAAGAGTACCCGAATGCCTTCGCGTGTGAAGGGGGTCATTCAATCACATATCGAGAAAATGACAAGCACTTCCGAATTCCCTGTTGACATAATCGGTTGTCCCTTACCCCGACCATGTTGAGACAAATCCAGCAGGCAGCAGCATTCACAATCCCGCATCGATTTGGGATCGTGTTCTATGCCAACGTTATCTCCTTGTAGAGCAGTTTTTAATTTCAAGGATATAAACTCGTTTACATTTGTGCACAAATCCAAGGTTGTCCGTGTCCACACGGGAGAACCAGCGGAAACACTCGGACTGCGTTCAAAACACATTCAGACACACTATAAATGTGAAGCCTTAAAGTCAATGTATGTCTATGGGAACGCCTGGTAAACACATGAGGTAACAGCTTTGTGGCTTTGAATGTACCCTGTGTGCACCAAAAATTCCTGTCCTGAAGGATGTACATTACCAATAGACAGTTCCGCTGTCAGCTAATTATCAACGTCCTCACATCCGCCAGCCCATTGTTATCTATTTGAATAGATAAAATAAACACTAGAAGAACGAGCATGAATATTAAGATGTACATATATAGCATATATTTTAACTGACAAAGATGTTATATTTAGCGGCAAAAATCCGGTGTCAATATGGCCGCGCATGCTCAGAAGTGCCTTTGTGTGGCTGACTGCAGAGCCAACTAGCTAGGTAGCAGCCACGGCTACCCGCAAACATAAGACGACACAGTGGTAGCTAGCTGGTTAGCTGTGCAGTCAATCATGGTGAATGTAAAGAAGCGGAAAGGTCGAGTCGTGATTGACTCCGACTCCGAGGACAGTGCCAGCGACGATAATTTAGATCAGGTACGTGCGCTTTTTTACGATTTTGTGACGACTGATCTCGTAATTAGCTGTCAACACTTTTGAGGTGAAGCTAGTATGAGCTAGCTGGTTGCTCTGTGTTTGGCCTCGCACGTAGAAGCTGAACGTGGGCCTATAATGTTTACGCTTACCAGCTTTACACACTAGTCAGACGTACTGTTAGTGTTTTTTCCATGTCTCTATTTTACTTCGCTGGTATATATCAATGTGTATGCTCACCAACAGAAAGCAGTGCTGCTTGCAGCAGCAGCCAGCTAAGTTATGCTAACGTTAAGGTTAATGTTACATTTCAACCAGCAATCATGCAGTAACGTTGATATGCTGCGATAAATACTCCCCCACAGAGTTGTGACTTGGAAACTGATTGTATTTAGCTTTGAGCTGTTGAGTTACTTTCTTTATGACTGCCGGGATAAACAATAACATGGTATGTTTGCACAAACTGGAGCCGTAGTGGAGGCGCTCTGGATTTAGAAAGAGAACCTTATCCCGTGAGTGACGTCATGGGCGTAGAGCTGAAAGTCTATTTCGGTGTTGTTGTCAAACAAGTGCTGGCGCGTTTACGGAGACGGGTTTGTGTCTCTCTCGCCTGTCTGGAGACCTGTACAAGAATGCTACTTCATTACCGTTGATGATATTATTTAAATTACTAAACAGCAGGAGATCATAGAAACTTCTCCTGCAGCTCGAACGCACAAAGTGATGGCATTACAAGTTGAGTAAATTCCAGGACGCGCTATTTCCTGTTGAAACCGACGGATACTTTTCAGCTCATTGGGTGACTGAGAAACAACACCTGTGCATGATTGTACACAGTTTTGCATTGGAGTTGTGAATATGTGGCCACTTCATATGGACTTGATTATAGTTTAGTGGTTGTGTTTTGTGATGGCTTCATCTCGATGCTTCTGTTAATGATCTGCAATGCTCTCAACCTGTATACTCAATCAATCTGCTACATATTTTTTAGATTAATCGTTGGTCTATAAATTGTCCAAGGTGTTGAAAATAATTTACCTGCTTTGTTTGACCCACACTCCCAAGCCTTTAAGGTATTCAAGTAATGATCACACGTTAAGAAGCTGCAAATCCTCCAACATGAAATGGGTGAACTAGGTCATGTTCTGTATTTATACGTTCTATTGTTTTGGATTCTTGTTTTAGTGAGTGAGTTATCAGTAAATCAACATATGTTTTCAGCTCTACTTATGAATTACACTTAGTATCAGAATGCATTTTGATGACCATGTGACTGAACTTTGCTTCCCTGTTTACATGTGGCCTAATTTCAATTCGGCATTATCAGTGCTATAAAAAGTGTAGAGGTAATTTGGAAGCATGCCAAGCCATTAAACTTTATCTTGCTAAATCATCTGTGTTTGAGAGGTTAGTACTGATATGTGTATAGTACAACCTGGACATATCAATTCTTAAATATGGTCAGGGATGAAGGGCTTTGCTATATGACCTGAATCTCAGATCCCGCACTGGTCATTTCATATTCAGATAAAGATGACGGTATTGCGCTTTTTCTGTATGGTGGGGATAGAACTTTGAGTCCGTCTCAAGGTATGTTTTTCTGGGCTGTCTGTAGACCTTCATACCCAAACCATGTCCACAAGACAGAAATAGCCCATTTTTTAGCTGTAAGCACCTTGTTTTGCTTTGCTTTGGTTGGTTGGAGTCCTTCTCCTGCACTGGTTACCCAGTCTGTCATGTCAGCTAGCTTCCATGTTTGTTTGTGGGACCTTCAGGCAAATTTCCTGCCTGCGGTGTGGAAAAAGA
The DNA here is from genome assembly GCA_901007825.1 of Macroramphosus scolopax. NCBI lineage: Eukaryota > Metazoa > Chordata > Actinopteri > Syngnathiformes > Centriscidae > Macroramphosus > Macroramphosus scolopax. The sequence goes on along the minus strand of CAAKHC010014351.1, from coordinate 58,397 downwards.
AATTTCCAGACCTGGGGAAGTTTTGGAAACACTAAACGAAGTATATTATAGTATATGTGGTTCCCTTAAGATCTACCGGTATATAGAAAAATCAATTTCTTACTTAAATAGATGTTTAGTTTGTTTCAACACATCATAATTTGTCATTAACTTTGGTTAAATGTACTATGGTCCATTTTGAGATTTTTATTTAGTGTGAACAGGCGGTTCGGAGGATGATGCCTCAAAGACCTGGACATTATATAGTGTAAATGTTAATGAACCCTGAATATTTCTATAGAAATTTGTTGACATTTTTCTGTTGTCATATGAAATATACCATCGTATCGTGCAGCATTACGGGGAAGTACTAGTTTTTATAAGCGGTCCATCGGTGCAACTGGTTTTCAGTGCGCCCTCAACTCAGTTGACTGGCCAAGATTTTCCATATTTTGCAGCAAAGAATGAAAAGGCAAAAGTCACAGGAGCTATTTTCTCCCCTGTCATTCTCAGGAGCTGTTGTCCCTGGCGAAGAGGAAGAGAGTTGATTCGGGTGAGCTGGAAGAGCCGGTTAACAAGCCTGCAGCTTCTACTGACTCTGAGACGTCTGACAGTGATGATGAGGTATGACAGTCTTGTTATAGAACCATTCGCTTTACATTTTCAGTGCACAGTACTTTGAAGATGTGCTAAGAAACTAAAAGTGAAAATACTTAATTATATTTGTTTATTTATTTTGTCAGATATTATTATCCGATAACTGTTCACTGTTCTTATCTAGTGGACTGTGGGGGGCACAAAAGGCAAAAAGAAGGTTAAGCCAGGGAAGGGGTCCGAGAAGAAAAATGCGACTAAGAAGAAAGTTCATAAGGCGACGGCGTCTGGCAGCTCCGATGGAGACAGCTCAGCTGAGAGCTCAGCACCAGAGGAGGGTACGTGTCATCAGATGCTCCGTTCACCAACACCTTTTCCCCAAAGACAGAACTTGTGTCTCATAAAAGCCTCGACACGTTCAGTAACCATTGTGTGTTCTCGCACCTATTGTGGTGGATGAAACAATCTGGTTCCACAGATCAAACAGGGACATGATGTCCTGGAAAATTGCATCTGAAAACAAGTGCAAAGCAGAGCGATGAAACCCATTATGAACTGTAGATCACCTGAGTGGCTAGGATTAGTTGACTCACTCACTCATCCTCTTCATCCGAGCTCGTAGACAGGGAAGCATCTAAGCTGTTGTCTGCTAATAGTGTTAGTTACACTATTCTGTAATGCTCTTATGGAAAAGCAATGGAAGTGCAAAGTTATGTAATAGTCTCTATAAAAATGAGGTAGCTTTTACAAATATAAGACACCTCAGAGTGTAACATTTACTTTTAATTCTCATATTCTATCTGTGCCATATCATATGTGGTGTAACACGGCCAACCTGTAACCTTGTAACTCCTCAATCAGGTGAGGTGTCCGATTCTGAGAGCAACAGTTCGTCCTCCAGCTCAGACTCAGACTCCTCTGAAGACGACGTTTTCAGGGACGGCTATGACGACGACCTGATGGGAGATGCTGAAGATAGAGCTCGACTGGAGCAGATGACAGAGAAGGAGAGAGAGCAAGAGCTCTTCAACAGAATTGAGAAGAGAGAGGTGCTAAAGAGAAGGTGAGTGGTGAAGGAACAGGCCGAGCGTTTGTGGAATAGATACAAAAAGATACGTTTTTTTTCCTTAACTGCAGTTGAATGAGAAATGAGGTCACGTCCACATATTTTTGGTCTTCACAGGTTCGAGATCAAGAAGAAGCTGAAGACGGCAAAGAAGAAGGAGAAAGAGGAGAAGAAAAAGAAGCAGGAAGAAGAACAAGAAAAAAGGAAGCTGTCTCAGGTTCAAGACACACAAGTGGTGAGTTCTGTTTCATGGAACTATGTGTTGCACTTTTTCTCTTCTGTTTCTCTTTATGATTAAAATCTTCGTCCTCCTCCAGGTGATGTCACACAACAAGGAGAGACGGTCCAAACGGGACGAAAAACTTGACAAAAAGTCCCAGGCCATGGAAGAACTGAAGGCCGAACGTGAAAAGAAGAAGAACAAAACAGGTCGGTAAAATCAAATCTGGACTTCACGTCTGTTGTGTGTGACGATTGGTCGCGCTGATGTTTCCTGTCTCTGGTGAGCAGCAGAACTGCTGGCCAAGCGCGAGCCCCTGAAGACGAGCGAGGTCTACTCCGACGATGAAGAGGAGGAGGAGGAAGACGATGACAAGTCATCAGTCAAAAGTGATCGGAGTTCCCGGTCTTCGTCTTATGATGATGACGAGTAAGTATCACCAATCAAAGGGATCACCAAAGATTGCGCTGCTTTCAATAACTTTAACTTTGTTGTGTCAAAAGAAAAGAGGAAACTCCACCGAAGTCGCAGCCGGTTTCACTGCCGGATGAGCTCAACAGGATCCGTCTGTCCAGACACAAGCTGGAACGCTGGTGCCACATGCCCTTCTTTGCCAAGACTGTGACTGGCTGCTTTGTGAGGATAGGAATCGGAAACAGCAGCAGTAAACCAGTTTATAGGGTGAGCTACTTTGAATCTGCGCCATTCAATAGAAACCTGTCGGTGGAGTTTGATTGTAATTCTAATCCTCTTGTTTCGTTGAAGGTTGCTGAAATTGTGGATGTGGTTGAGACGGCAAAGGTTTACCAACTTGGAACAACGCGAACAAACAAAGGATTACAATTAAGGTACAGTTTCAGACACAAAAAAAAAACAACGATCCGATGACGTCCTCCATCTCTTTGCTGTTAGAAATAACTGTCGCTTGTATGTGAATGCACATAGTCATTGAAGGTTTGTAGTCCTCTGAACGTCCACGGTCGGTAGTTCCTCTCAGAAAACAGACAATACAACTCTCAGGTTTGAGAATGACCATGTGTTCCCTCCTCAGGCACGGCGGGGATACACGGGTTTTCAGGCTGGAGTTTGTATCCAATCAGGAGTTCACAGAAAGCGAGTTTATGAAGTGGAAAGAGGCGGTAAGTGGAGCCTAAAGGAAAACCAACTGTTTTACTTCCTGAAGGGACAAACCCGGATTACAATGGCCCATTATTATTGTTTGCAGATGATCGTTGCATCAATGCAAGTCCCAACTCTTGATGAAATCACCAAAAAGGAGCAGTCCATCAAAGAGGCTCTGAACTACAAGTTCAACGACAAAGACATAGAGGATGTAAGTCTGATCCTCCACATGTTGATTGATTCCTCTGGTCTCACACATCATCCAGTGCAACTAAAAACCCTTTTTTCTGTCTTTGCTCTCCCCAGATTGTCAAAGAGAAGGACAGGTTCCGGAAAGCTCCACCTAATTATGCCATGAAGAAAACACAGTTATTCAAAGACAAGGTAAAGCAAAGAGTTTCTTCTGTAACGGATGAGGTTCCTTCGTGATTATATTTTCAACCTCTTCAAATGTTGAGACCGTCATGCTTGAACATCACTGACCGTTATTCCTTTCTTGTGTTTCCACCAAAGGCCATGGCAGAAGAGAGTGGAGATGGTGAGAAGGTGAAAGTGATCCAGGATGAACTGAACGAGCTGGAGGAGAGGGCAGAAGCACTTGACAGACAGAGGACCAAGAACATCTCTGCCATCAGGTTAGTAACCAACAACTCTCTTGTAATATCTCTGTGGTTGTTTGTCTTTTTAGAAAACAGGACACACTCTACCTCCCTGCTCTGGGACTTCCAGGTCTCAATGTGAAAGCTTGTTTCAATGCCCTAAGACATTTTATTCACTGATTGAATGAGCGATTCCCTCAGAGGTGGCTTTCTTGGAGTTTGTTTGGATTCAAAGATGAATTCATAAGTTTCATGGGTAAATGTCAAGGTCACGGTGACCTCATGTATTTAGATTCTAGACAACACAATACCTCAGGGACACCTGGAGGGAATTACATCACTTCTGGCACAAACATCCATAAACCCTTCAAATGGTCTATAAGATAAAACGCCATGTTGCACTGAAAGATATTAAAGAAATGACTTTAGTTTAATAAAAGTCACCCAATAAAATAACAGCATGAAACATGAAGGAGGATTGTATCAGCGAAAATGGGTCATATATTTTTAATTACCAAACAATGTCCATTATTGTGTTTAGGTGTTTTGTAAATTAACAGAACCCTTTTTTCATCATCCAGCTACATTAATCAGAGGAACAGAAGCTGGAACATTGTTGAGTCTGAGAAAGCTCTTGTGGTAAGTGTCCACCTTCTGTACACCTGCTAATAAATGTCAACAAAACGATTGATAATAAATCAGTCATTAGCCACATTGCAGTGTTATTATCCCTGTTTCAACTGTTCATTTATTCTCACAGGCTGAAGGACAAAATGCCAAAAACCAACAAATGGACCCGTTCACACGAAGGCAGTGCAAACCCACCATGGTGTCAAATGTAAGATTTCTATAAAACACTCGCAATTAAGCAGATTGAACGTACATGCGTTAATCTAATCTGCCAATCTGCTCGTGTTGGTTCTTCAGGCCAGAGACCCGTCGGTCCACGCAGCTATTCTTGCTCACTTGAACCAGAAGTACGGCTCTGGGTCGACGCCGGAGCCGTCTGGTGGGGATCTGAACAAACTGGTAAGCAGAACGAGGACAATCAGATGCTCCCAGTGCTGTTGGTCTGTGAGGTGTTCACTTCTCTCTGTGGTGTTTGAATGCAGAAACAACCATATCTTGGTAAAGAGGAAACCGCATGTTTGCTGCCCCGTCACCGGCCTGTTGCACCACCTCTGGCACATGTTAAATTATTTCTGCTTTTCAGTCAGAAGAGGGTTTAAATCAGACTGGGTGGATGTTAAGAAGACAGTTTAAAGACTTCTGCATGTTCTTTATCTCTTTATCTCTTTGGTGTAAAGTGTACGAAGTGGAAATGCTCTATGTCTTGAAGTATCTGAACACATGATGGTAATGAGAACACTTGAAGTGAGTCGAGGGTCTTCTCCTTATTCCTGTCTTCGTGTCTTATAGGGTTTAGCAGACCAGAAAGACAAAGACGTCTCAAAGCCAACCACTGACCTCTCTGAAGACTTGTTTAAAGTTCACGATTTTGATGTTAAGATCGACCTACAGGTTCCCAACGCAGGTGAGATGAATATTTATTTTACTACAGCAGCTATCCTGAGCATGACATGGAATTAAGGATGAGATGATAGATGGAAGTCTTCTACCTTGTAGTACACACGAGTGATTCATGCTGCTCTTGTGCTCCGCAGAGGCAAAGTCTTTGTCCGTGAGCTCCAACGCACTGCCGGTGAAGGACGGTGCTCCACGCAGGTCCCTCAACTTGGAAGACTACAAGAAAAGGAGGGGGCTGATCTGAGGCGGCCCATCCCTCATTTAGAACCCACATTGCATGAGTAATGGGCTGTGAAAGAGAGTGTGTGTTTGACAGAGAGAGTGTGAGAGAGAGAGAGTGTGTGTGTTTGACAGAAAGAGTGTGAGTGTGTATGTAAGTGTGTGTATGAGTGAGTTTGAATGTCAATGCAACAGACTTTTAATCCGAACACAGAGGAAATACTGATTGAGCAACATTATGTCTGAAATGATCTCTCGGCGGAAACTTGTCCACAGATTTGTTTTGTTACTTTTGCATCATCACACAACCTTGTATAGTGAGTTGTGTTTTTTTTATGTATTTAACATCTCTCCTCTCTTTTGGATCCTTTGGAGTCAGCTGATTTAGCATTTGTTAGTTTGTTTTTTCGGAATGACTCCGCGTTTGTGGATTATTCCCTTGAACAAGGACACTAAACTTCCATTGTTGAGGCTTTTTGAAACTGCTTTGAAGCCTCCTCCCTGTGCGTGTTTGCGTGTGCGCGTGCGTGTGTGAGATCATCTGCTCTTGCAGTCCATCCTTACGGTTTTTTGCACAGCGTAGATGATCGCTATCTCTGACTCGTGACGCCGGCCCTCCATGTAACAAATGTAAAAAATAAATACTTGGAATTTAATGTTTGGTACATGTCGACTGGACATTTATCACTTTTTAAGTCTGAAACAATCTGATAGACGAAGAAAAAAAATTTTTCTACGGGTGGTTCAAGTGTTGCTTCATTTCTGTTATCTCTTGTTTGGTTGTTTTGGGTCTAACTCCTTTGCCCTTAACTCCCAGAGCAGATTCTATTTGTTATCAATTGTCAATAGTCAGTTCCTGTATTGATGTGGCATGCCATGTAAATATGCATTTTTGAGTGAGTGCGGGAAAAAATAAAGAGGTGCTGTTTCATAAGTTTTGTGTCTGTCTTATCTTACATTCATAAAATGATATTTTACTGCTGTAACACATGTTGAAGATGTTCAATGTTAAAGGTGATAGCAAGGTATCTTAATGAAAATTCCCTAATTTCTTTTATTGCTTGATTGTAGGGACTTTACTCAACTTAACTTGAACTGCTTTATCAGTCATATCCAAGACATATACGGACATGACGTAGGTTTGATCAGAACTCGGATGTGTACATCCTCTTCTTACAGGTTGGAAGCGCGTTGGTTTATTTCTGATCAGGCTCCGCTGAAGCCAGACTGTTGTGAGGTCCTTACGTGCAGCGCTTCCTGGTCCACGTATTGGGAAGATCACCAATATCGTATTTGACAGACGATGACAGTAATTGACTACAATAATTCGAACTGTATTCCTCTTTCATGTGCACCAGTTCAACCTCGGAGATAGCCTGAGACATTTTGACGTTTGGACGTTCGAAACGGTAAGTTGAAGCTCGCGAAGCTTTCCCTTGGCTAGCTAGTTTACCTGTTAGCCTTAGCAGCAATTGAATTCCTCCTGAACCAATTGTGTTTACAGCAGGTTTATACGAACGACAGCCTAGCGGTTGAAGACTACTGTAATAACTGTTTAAGTCCTTGTGCAAAAAACGCACACTTAGATTTTTTATTCACTTTACTAGTTGGATTTGACTGTTTTTTAGCATGCTAGCTGTACAGATAATATGACTGTCATTTGTATCCCTCCGGTAAGATTGACAGACTTCAGCTAATACTCGATTTCATCCTCAACTATCTGCATCTAAACATGTTTCATCTCGTTTGGATTTGAATTCAGTCAAAATTCAGAGCTGTCTGCGACGTTAAGCTGAGGGTTAAACATCGCATCCTCAAATCGTGCTGTCATGTTTCTACCTTCAGAATGCAAAATGTCTTGGTTGGCCGAGTTCGCTGGGAAAGCTGAAAACTTCCTAAATAAAGTGGACCAGGGAGCTGCCACTGCACTGAGCAAAACCCAGGAGAGAACGTCCTCCTTCTCGTCCTTGTATGTGGGAGATGCAACTGTCAAACCTGAAGACAACAGTGAAGAGTTTAAGACCAACGCAGCCGGGACACGTCAAGCCTTTGAGCCCTCTCACCATGCACCGAAATACATCTCTGCAGCAGCAGGCAACATCAAGAAATCCAATGCAGCGCTTGAGGCTTGCACAGCCGTGTCCAATAGCTCCCCTGCTTCAGCAATCGGTGCTCACAACCCTGCTAAGGTCTCCTCTGGTTTTGTGAGGCCCAAAAGGAGCGACCTGGATGTGGATGATGATATGCTTTTTGACTTTTTGAATAGCTCAGAACCGCCAGACAGCAACAGGAGGGATTCAAGGAGAGAAATGATAAAAGTAGCAGTTTCTGTCACAGATGCCAAAAACCCAACACCTCCCCCCTCCAATAACCCCTCAGCCCCGTCTACGCCTCCCTCAACCCGCGGTGTGTCCCGGGCCTCAAGCCTCAGCTCGCTGTCCGTCCACAGCACCAAAACATCAGAGGAGAATTCTGCTAAAGAGCACATCCAAGGTATGAACCCCTCGGACGAATTCATTACATGACATCAGCTAGCTTTTGCACAGAACACAGAACATTTTGCCTACAGTAGTAAGCCAACTGTGTATCACAGTCTTCATCAGCCAATACTTTTAAAGTGATGGGGTAAAACATGAGTGGAGATCGAATGCGAGTGTGGATTGTCCGTAATCTCAACTATATTTGTAATATGACTTTCAATCCCAAAATGTGGCAGTCATTCAACATTATGTGACACTGTAATATTTATTCTGAACGACGCATTAAGTATGTTTTATTACACAGACTAACTGTACTTACAAAGCTATACAACATAAGAAGTCTGAACTACAAGCCAGTATTCGCTTATAAGAAAGTCATAAGAAATTTTCAGTCTTTATATCTCTGTGGTTACATGTCCACCTTAGTCACTACAAACACATCTGAGAGCTCAGACTCTGGCCTGGCTGTCCCTCAAGAGTCACTCAGACAGGAGCCTCTTCTCACAGAGGAGCCGCAGAGCCAGGTCCTCTCCAGCCTGCGTTTGGAAAACCAACTCTTGCGCAGTGAGGTGGCCTCTCTGAACCAGGAGATGGCTTCCGTCATCAGGATAGCAAAAGACTTGCAAGATGGTAAGAGACAAGACAAAACCAGAACAAAGGATGACTATTATTCATATAACCATCTCTGGACTGATTGTTCCCTGTAGAAGTGAACCACAGCCGACAGCGTGCAGACAAATGGAACTCAGAGCAGTCTCAGAGTGACCGGACGCTGCGAGGACTGCACTCACAGGTTGATGACCTCACACAGGCCCTCTCTGCCAAAGATGGTCAACTCGCAGTCCTGAAAATCCGACTTGATGAGGCCGATCAGATGCTGAAATCCCGCAGTGTTGCGCTAGAAGAGGCACAGAAGGAAACGTCAAGGTTAGAAACCTATGAGCATGTTTTGAAGTAGAGATCAGGTGCATTGTTTTTTTAAGAATTGCTTTGGAAACGGTTGTATTGTTTTTAGAATGATGAAAGATCAAACAGATGGGAGCACCGTACATTCCCAAACCCTTGAGACGATGCAGGAGAGGCTGCGGGAGGCTGAGCAGGCCGTTAGGAGGGAAGAGGACGGCTTTCGGCAGATGCAGGTGCATCTGATGCCTCTCCCATCTATGAATTTGATATTTAGCAAAATATTCTCTTCAACTTAAATGTAGTTCTAAAGTTTACTTTGTAAAATAGAATTTCAGACAGAAGAACAAAAATCCAGACTTAACGCATCGAATGATATGTTTCTTCTTTAGAGTGAATATTCTGGTCGCCTCGCCAGATTGGAGTCTGAGAGGCAGACGCTTGCAGAGACGGTGACTGCAGCAGAGAGGCGAGCAGCAGAGGAGAAGCACAGGGTCGACGACCTGCAACAGCAACTGAGAAGTACCAAAGCTGCAGCTGAGATTGCCAAGCAGGAGTTACAAGACTATAAGCACAAAGCCTCACGCATCCTTCAAGTAAGGTTCACTGCCTCAAGCCCCCAACACAGAACCGTCTCCTCTGTATTTATTTGAATTATGCCGCACTAAAGCTAACTCTGTGACTTATCTTTATTAATGTCTTGTTTTACGTATTGGATGCAAGCTTTTTAAAGTTATCCTGGGCTCTTGTTTATGTATCACTGAACTGTGTTTCATAATGGTTTTTAACATCTTTAGTCCAAAGAGAAGCTGATCAGCAGTCTAAAGGAGGGATCTGGTCTGGACATGCTGGACGGAAGTGGAACCATGGCTCTGGAGATGGAGGAGCTCCGTCACGAAAAGGAGCTGCAGAGGGAGGAGATCCAAAAACTACAGGGGCAATTGCAGACGCTCCGAACAGAAATACAGGTCAGGAAACTTAGTTCAATAGCTAAAAATATAAAGACATACTGTGATCCTTATTGGAACCCGATGTGATGGTTTAATTTGCAGTCTGAATAATGGGAAGCTTATGTAGACCATTTTTTGAGATAAAGGACGTGTTGGCAGGAAAGAAACAAGTAAACAAATGAAATGAGTCATTCAGGGCAGTCTTGCCAAAACCTTTATGACATTGACGTACAAGATAAAAATCATTGTTGCATCTTTGGATACAGTAAATTTCTTGTTCCTCTCACAATGTTACTGTAACATATGTGACGTTGACTTAGAGTTCCAATCTCCATTATCTTTTGGTGAGATTTCCTTCTTTGTACATAAAGTATAATCACACAAAGTTTGCTTTGTGCTATCTTAAACCACATGCAGCTTCAATAACACAGTAGGTGATAAATCGTGTAGAGTCATGTCACCTCGGTAGAACAATCCACAGATAAAAGATCATCAAGATGTCTTCTCTCTTTAGGATTTGGAGAGTCAGTCAATGACAGACGCAGAGACATGGCGGGAGCAGCAGGGGCAGTTACAGGAGCAACAGGCGTTACAGAACAGAGCTAAGCAAGAGTTGGAAGCTGAAGTGGAGCGTTACAAACAGGTAAGAGGGAATGAAAAACTGCAAAAATAGTACTTTATTAGGATTTCTGCATGTTGTCAAACATAATCTTGTAAATCATAGGAGCTGCAGTACATCGAGGACGAACAGCATCGGACCAAGAACACTCTGCAGAGCCGAATCAAGGACAGAGAAGATGAAATTCAAAAGCTCAGGAATCAGGTGAGTTACACAGATCAGGTGAAAGGAGAAAAAATGTGCTTTTTGGGAAATATACAGTATAGTAAGTGTACTTTCAAAACACAATTGTAAAGTGCTTCACAAAGGTAAGTTTAAAAAGTGTAAATCTAAGTAAAGGCAGAGTGATGTGAGAAGATTAGTGTGTGATTTTAAAAGAGGACAGAGATGTCGCTTGCTTGATGTTCTCCAGCAGGTCGTTCCAAAGCTTTCCAAGTATTAAAACATGTCCATACACACACAACACTTTCACATGATGTTCTTACTTTTCCAGTTGACCAACAAGACTCTCAGCAGCAGCAGCCAGACGGAGCTGGAGAACCGGCTGCACCAGCTGACAGAGACGCTGATCCAGAAGCAGACGATGCTGGAGGCTCTGGGCACGGAGAAAAGCTCGCTGGTCTTCCAGCTGGAGCGTCTGGAACAACAGCTGAAGAGCACGCAGGGAAGTCAAAGTGGAGGGCCGGCCATCAACATGAGCGGTATGGAAGGACCAGGTACGTTGGCTGTCAGGTCGTGAGACCACAAGTTTGGCCTTTAAAACTAAGAATAATTCAGTTCTCAAAGATTTAACAGTTGACTTATGATGTTTTTGCTTTATGATGAACCTTCAGGGGCGCGACAAAGAAACACTCCAGTTCTTTTCAGTGATCAGGAGAGTCCAGGAGTGTACGGCAAAGTACGCAAGGCAGCCAGCACCATTGACCGGTTCAGGTAAGCTTTCATAAGAGGGTTTCCTCCTAAATTTTATTGTACTACTATAATTATGCCAGTTTTTCTCACAGAACTAGATTCTAACGGTGTTGACCGGCAACTAATGAAGGGGAGAGGGCTGGAGGGATGGATGGAGGGGAGAGGGCTGGAGGGATGGATGGATGGAAGGAAGAGGGCTGGAGGGGAGAGGGCTGGATTTTTTTTGCATTGTGCTGTGTGATCTAAGTGGTACATAGAAAATCCTGTCATTTCAGCATAAGACTGGGGATTTTCTTGAGGCGCTACCCTATAGCCAGAGTTTTTGTCATCTTGTACATGGTGAGTATTTGCTTACATCCATCATTTGATCCTAAAATTGAAAATAACATAAAATGAACCAAGCTTGCGACTTCTTTTCACAGGCAGTTCTGCATCTGTGGGTTATGATCGTTCTTCTGACGTACACACCAGAAATGCACAGCGTCCATCCTGATGGAAGATAGAATAACTTCGATGTAACACTTTGCTGTTCAAAGATGTTCGCTCAACACAATGGTTCAAGCTGCTGGAAGATGGGCTCTGGGACACTGGGACGTTCCTTGTTTTGCACAGATATGCTATCCATTGAATACTTTTCCTCCTTATTCTCTTATTTCCAACTGAAGAAATATAGCTGACAACTACATTAAGATATGAAGTAATTATGGAGTGATATAAGGTTATGAGGTGTTGGTGGCCCCTTGGAGGGGGTTTAACCACGTTAAACTCAGATATGATTCTGCATCTGTTCTTCTGACCGAGTACTTTCAGACTTCTCCTGAGAGATTGTATTTAACTGTAAAAAAAATAATCTTTTAATAAACTAATTAAAAGAAAACAGCCTGTCACTTTTTTATGTCTATTATTAAATAAACATGCAATGTTGTATAATGTTACACTCACCTGTAATAGCAAGAATAACGGCTATTTAAGATCTCCCTCGAGCAGTGAAAAACATTTATTGTACTCACTTCGAAACTGTAGTACAACTTAGCAGCAACTCATGCGATCGGCTACCGAACAGCAAAACATACCCGAACAGACGCGGAAAACGCCGAGCTGCACAAGGCCCGCCCACCGCTCGCCTCAGCTCCACCAATCACCAGCACGCCCCGCACTGACGCAAAATGCATGCGTATGATTGACAGGGAGCTGAGACGAAGGGCTTGACTCCCAGGCAGAAATACCTGCACAGGTAACTACACTACTATCCCATTGCATATGATTTTAACATATTTGACTCTTAACATTAGCCTATAACTGCTTAACCCCCAGTGACCTATGGGCATTTTTGTACAAAAAATACAAATTTTTAAAGTAATTAGTGCTAGAAACCATTGAAAATATACATATCTCCATCATAACTGATAATCTTAGTGCAGGGGTGTAACTAGAGGCAAGATATGTGTAGCTGTCCGCGAAACGTGTGCATATTTTTTCTTTATAAACATGTTTTGTGTTCATTTGTTTATTTGTTTATGTGTCTGTGCACACATTTGGAATATATTTTTTGCATTTATATGTTTAATTATTTCATATGGTAAGGACACCTACCAAGAGACGGAGTGAACTGTGTGTGTGACATGGTCACGTGATGCCCTTAATTGGCAATTGAACAGGTGGGACTCGCCCTTTGGGAGCTACAGTGCGCACAGAGAAAGACGGGATGAGGAAGAGCATTAGTAACTCCTAACGTTCTGATTAGAGGGCGCAAACGGTATGTGTTTTATGTTTTGTTGATTAAGAAAATATTCATTTTATTGCTTTGTATCATGTACTCTTGACAGGCATGTACTGATGTATGTATGTTTTATTTTCAGTTTTTCACGGTGGTTTGGAGTGTAAGGGGAAATGTGTAAAATAAAAGTCTCAACCATCAGTTGGAGCGTGGTTCAACTCTAATCAGAAGAAAAAGTTTAGGAGCAGCTACAATATGTGTAGTAACAACAGGTGATGGAGGCAATTGTGGATTTGTTGATTTCGGTATTCAATGAGGGACATGAGATGTTAATTTGGGGATTTCAACCAAATAATCTAACTTTTTTCTTTCTGTAATTATTATTATTCAAAT